>JBBPTY010000788.1:0-13558 GCA_038094335.1 Tylopilus aff. striatulus | reverse complement strand
GTCGGGCGTCGAAATGCTCGACCAGCCCGTCTGGCAATTCCTTGCCGCGCTGGCACTCCACGCCTCGACAGAACAGCAGTCCACGCTGGTCGCGGGCCTGCGCGAAAAGGTACTCGAAAACGTCGCGAGCGCGCAAAAGGGATGGGGGATGGTAGACGAGGAAGAGAGAGAAGCCAAGCTGGCCAACGTGAATTTATTTTTACACGCGCTGGGCTTGGACAGTTCGCAGATCACGATCTAGAGATGTGGGACCATGTTTTTCTTTCTTTTTTTTTTCTTTCATCTCTTGTGGTTAGCTAGCGTTGGGAGCTCACTTTTCTTTTTCTGCCGCACGTACAGTAGTACTACTTTCACGCCTTTGGCATACTCTCGGTATCGATCCGCAGTAGTTACAAGGGTAAACGTATCTTGTGCGCGAATTGAATTTTTAAACGGGTCGGCATTGTATCTACTTGCTTGAACATAGAACATATACAGGATACAAAGCTGTATGATCAAGGGCAAAACAAATCTCGTACACTCGAGGGAAGCGATTTGATGACAAGGCCTGCACAAGCGTCTAGCTCGGCCCTCCGTGCGTCGCCCCGCCGCTCGATCGCCATCATCGAAGTCACCTCGCCGAGGAGATCCAACACAGGTAGTCCGTCCCACTGGGGTAGCGTCCTTCCGGGTAGATCCAACAATCCGGGATGGTGCGCCCCCGCGGGTAACGCCCCCTCGAGGGGCATCAACGGCACCGAAAACGCATCCTTCTTTCGCTCGTACACCTCTCCGGGCTCGTGCCGTACATGCGACCCCACCTCGAGGTGGTTCGTCGAGAACGACGCGAAGCCGTCATAATTAGGGTAAAGCATGACGTACCCTTTGAGGTAGACGAGCTCGATAAAGTACTTTTTCCACGAGCGGGTCCATTTGTTGGAGCGTATCTTGGGGACAATGGGGGTTTGGATGGTGAGGGCAGCGGATTGGGCGAGGCGGAGGGTGAGGTAGGCATGGAATTCGCGCCATGGGGAAGGGAAGTAGAGGGCACCCCAGCTACAGGGGATCTGGGAGAGGTAGGGCGTGGAAGGGTCCACTAGCGACATACCACGGAAGAGAGTGTGGGCGCTGAAGGACCGACGGCCGGTGGGATGGAGTTCGATAGTTTTTTGCTGGTAGAGGCTGATGCCAAAGAGTTTTGAAGAAGAGGGTTGATGCGCTCCGTACCTACAAGGACGTGAGATCTCTATTTACGAGAATGAGAAGGAACAAAACTTGTAACGCAAGAGAGCCATTTTGACCCATGCATAAGATAAGGGGGATAACTCGACATCGTCTTCAAGTAGTAAGCCATAAGAGTCGTTGCAATGCGGATACCATGACTCGACGACTGCGGGGAGCAGGCCACCGGAAATGACGCGATGGTGGATGAAAGTATCACCATGACGCCACTCGAAATCGTGCACGAGATGCATAGTTTCCGGATCGGATGTTTGGTCCATGTTGATCCGTATATCGACCTTGTCATTGTAGAACAGCGTCCGCTGGATCGACTCGAGCAAACGGCGGAGCGAGTGAGGTCGATTGTTCGTGATGACACTAAGAGTAATTCCAGGGACGTTCCAGTCTGTGTTTCAAAAGTAGTGTGAGATCAGGCTTCGGAGAGAGGGGACGAACGGCGTAGTTCATGGAGGGTAAGAGTACCAATCCACTCGGTATATGGGAGCTCGCGACGGGGAAGCCTGATCAGGGTGGTATTGTAGAAGCGGGGTTGCTCCAAAATCAACGGAAATATCGATGAAACAAAGTCCAGGTGATCCAGGCCAATCATGATGTCGGGTATAAATGCAAGGGAGTACAACCAGTCGGATAAAGTTGGAATTTTCTCCGAGGGTAGAAAGTAGGGTATGGTACAGTCGTTGTCGTTGACAATGCCAGAGGTTTCCATTTCGCTAATGGTGTCGAAGAGATAGGCCAGTATGGTGTGTCCTTGGCGAAAAAGGTTGCATGCCGCGGGAACAAAGTTCGTAAGGTCCTCTTTGAGGGGAAATACTAGCAGCAAGACGCCTTCGGAAGAGGGACCAAGATACGGATCGTCGGCTGGTTCCTCGCTAGGGATTTCCACCGCCGTGGAGGCATTGCAAGTCGATTTGTCCAGTATTTCGGTGCTGAGAACGATGCCGCCAAACAAGCCCAAGGTCGAGTTTGCGATATGAGTTCCGAGGTTCGACCAAACCAGAGGAGGAGAGGAAGCGACAGGTGCGTTAGCTAGGAGGGTCGAGGGAGCGACAAAGGGCGGCACAAGAAATGCAGCTGGCTGTACATGGTGAGAGGGGGCGAGTGGAGACGATCCGAAGAATCCGCGGGGCCCTACCGCCATGTGGACTGAGCGGGGGTGGACTAGATACGATCTTACGCATTCGGGTGTGCGATTGAATCCATGTTCGTCGAGGACGAGAACCCACTCGGTTTTAACGCGAGCGGCGGTGGCAAGCAATGCCTGGTGGTGATGCATGGGGCCAGACCAAGGGTACATGGACACTTTCGCGTGGCCATGGGTCGCATTGGAGAGAACCCTGCGGAGCCTGCGATCCGTGTCCGATACGAGCAGGTGCGGACAGACAATGGCGATTTCGCGTATGACGTGTGTGGGGACAAGCAGCGGTGCGAGGAGGCGCTGCAGGTCGGAAGATGGGATGACGGGAAGCACGACGGTGAGGGAGTTGCGGGGGATGAGTAGAGTGGATGGTCGACGAGCGAGCCAGAAGAGAAAGAGTGACAGCGAGCAGAGGAGGATGAGCCAGCGATGACGATGGTGGTTCATGTCCAAAACGAGTCAGTGACTCCTTGTTTGTTCACCACCATGGCCTCGACCCCCGACGCAGCCCTCAAGGCTGAAATAGCTCGTCTTACCGGTGCATCTTTGCCATGCTCATCGCGCGCGATGTCGCTGACAAGTTCTCCAGGCGCAATCAACCAGCACAAGCAGCGATATCGACCCCACTCAAGATCAGCCCAGGCTCCATTCTCCACCCGCGACGTCGTCATCGACGGCGTCACCTTTGAATCCTCCTCTCGCTCTCTCGTTCGCAAGGACCGTGAGTCCACATCGTCCCTCTACTCACACCCCCCGCAACCCGCCCCTCTAGTACCCCCAGCACCCACCAAGCACCCACTCAAGCCGATACCCCAGCCCTCAAGTTTTTCCCGGACATCACACGGACACCGTCTGCCTGTTCATCGAGCTTATAAACCAAAGGTATCTTCTCGCCCCCCGCAACACCAACCAAGGAACCGCAACATGA
Organism: Tylopilus aff. striatulus; assembly: GCA_038094335.1. Lineage (NCBI taxonomy): Eukaryota > Fungi > Basidiomycota > Agaricomycetes > Boletales > Boletaceae > Tylopilus > Tylopilus aff. striatulus. The sequence goes on along the minus strand of JBBPTY010000788.1, from coordinate 10,274 downwards.
CTCTCGACAACACCCGCCGACCATCCCGGTCTGTCCACCGCTACAACTCGCCCAGCCATTCAAATCTGATTTCCCATCACAGTGGCCGACAACCCAACAAGCGCATGAAATACCTCAATAAACCGTGCCCCCGCTTCACCACTACAGGTGCGCCGCCCCTTCTTGTTCTCATTATCTCATCCTCAACATGATCCCCACCTTCACGCCACGGCTGCTCAGGTGCCTGCAGCCGTGGTCTCACCTGTATGTACCAGCACGATCCCAACAAGATTGCCATCTGTTGGCACTTCTTGCATGGCAACTGTCCCAACACCGCCCAGTCCTGCAATCTTTCCCATGACCCTGTCCCTGAACGCACTCCCCTATGTGTTCATTTTGCGAACAACGGGAGATGCACCCGGGAAAATTGTCCGTTCCCTCACGTCCGCGTGGGTCAACGGCATGGTGTTTGTCGCGACTTTGCAGTACTTGGCTATTGCTCCAAGGGTCTCGACTGTCTGATGCAACACGTCCGCGAATGTCCAGACTTTGCGGAAAAGGGCACTTGTTCAACCAAGGGGTGCAAGCTCCCCCATGTTATTCGTGCCAATCGTAACCGCAAAGCGCCTGCCTCCATCACCAAGACTGGCACGCCCCTGGAGAACGCGGCCGCCGTCGGCATTTCCGCGGTCACCTTGCGCTCTGGTAATACCTCTGACAATGCCTCGAGCTCACAGCACACCTCGGTCCAAGACGCTCAACTTGGCGATGAGTTTATCTCGCTCATGTTCAACGAGAGCGAAGACGAGAGTGATGACGACGGTGACAATGACGCCACTGACACGGAGGAGGACGCAACGGACGAGGAAGAGGGCAATGACCCCACCCCTTGAGATGGACTCTTTGATATGGATTCATCGTATTTCCTACTCATTTGCATTTTGTGACTGTTGGCTTTGAATAAATGTACTTTTTGTAATTCTTATGAAGCAGTGAAACCGTCAACATGGATCATCATTTATTTTTATTGTCGCGAGGCATGGGCAGAGATATGTAACACAATGGGACGAAAGCATGCAAAAATGAGAAGCTCATGCCTCTGTCAGCTCGCGCAAACGACGAACTGTGCTATGCAAGATTGAGCGAGGAATACTGCGTGTACACCGACGATCGCTTACCTCCGCACCGTAGCAGCCGCAGTCGTCGCCACCGTCCAAGCACCACCAGCGATTGTCTTTCTGCATGAACGGCAATGCCAGATACCGACTGCAGTACGCTTGACGGAGTCCTATTCAACCTCATGGTCAGATGCGCACGCAAAAGCACCACAAGAAACGCCTTGCCTTGCCGCAGAACGTGCAAGTATAGCGAGCGTGTTGCGTCACTTCCATCTACCAGTAGAGTCGGTGCAAGGTACCGACAGCCTTGGGAGTATGCGCACCTTTTTCACCTGCTTACGCAGGGAGGCACCGTAACGCTACCATCGCGAATAAGTATACCAAACACGGCAGGGCATGGAGGTGTACGCACAGTGCCGTACTTTCCGGTCACACCGACTTTGCGAGTACGTTTTGTCTAGTACGATGCGTCACGCGGGTAATTCGGGACGTTTTGGAAAAAAAGACTTGCCATTGTAAAAGGGCGGTGTGGTCTTGACGAGTCGAGTGTGCCGAGCACCCAGTATCGGGGGTTGGGGTGGCTCGGAAATCACCGGTGAACTGTACAGTCAGCCACAAAATATGAATTTGTCATCAACGGTCATTCACTCCGGTAATGTCCAAGTAGCTCTGAGTCCAATGTCCAAAAGGTATGTATTGGAACTCAATATTCTATGGAATGCGATCTTTCTTTCAGGAGCTAGGAATACCCTGGATAGTCATGTGACCAGTGTGTATTCCATGTTTTCAACATCCCGCGAAGCAAACACCGCTATCTCCAGCATGTCCATGAACGTGGTGGCCGTCTTGACGTTCATCCTCGCCGCTCTGAGGGGTGTGCTGGCACTTTCCAGCATGGAGCAAACCGAAAGACTGCACATAAATAACCCGGCTACTTCAGCGGCACTCAGGCATGTCTACATCTTAGTCTATGGGATATCTATTGATTTGAAGTGCCCAGAAGACCATCAGACATTCGCATTGTCGCCCGTACCAATCATACATCTCTCATCGATTCGTTGATCCCGGTCACCCCCTCCGATTCCAAACAAATCGCCACCACCCCCGTCGTCATTGCTGTCGTCTTTTCAGCTTTGTGTACCATAGCTGTGGTGTGACCCTCCCTTTTCCTTTCGTCGCTTATCCTGAGTCCCCCTGTGTTCTGACCAGATCATATTCGTCTTGGTTCGGTATTCGATGCGTCGCGCCGCCATTAAGCGTCGCCGCCAAGCCTCGTGGATCCTCAGGTCGGGCCAATGGAACACGGAAACCAAGCGAACTCACGCACAGGACACACGATCTGGTTTCTCTGACACGTCTTCGTTTTCGACTTATCCATACCCTCTCTCGGAGCATTTCTAAGGTTGTTCGATACGCGACCCACGACCGTCTTCTCGAACGAACGGCTCTTTCTGGGCTCTTCAACCCGGATCCAGGCGTCTAGCTGGCAGACTGTACTCTTGTCTGAACCGTGTAATTTTTTGTCTCGTGTATTCATTTCATGTCAAAGCCGTTGAATGTAAACACATGTTTCCCTTTTCTCCCTCTGAACTCTGAGCTTCTAAGGGCCATGCGAACCGCCAAACTTGGCTACAGCGCTGATGTGCGAAAATAGTATCATCCACTGCATGTGTACGTGCAGAGCCCTATTCTTTGCCACACCCTTGGAATTGCCATTGCTGTGAGGTGCTTCTAGACCAAACTCAATGCCCCCTATCATCACATGGGCATTGGCTCACGGCCACTGAATTGAGATATTGAAGTAATACATAGTCCAATTTCCTGATGTGCATGCTCTTCCACTGATATGTCCCTCTTGTCCTCTAACAACCCTGGCATCCCAAGCCCTGCTGTCCTCAAGAAAGCCTTGGATGGTGCAGAAGCCAAGCCACATGCGTACCCCGGGCCACATGAAGATCTGCGCAAGTACAAACTCAATCCTGATCGTGACCAAAAGATCATGCAGGCCATCATGGATGCAGTGGAGTCTTATGAAGGCAAGACTGCCGTCCAGAGAGCAATTGATGACCTTGGCGATTCACCGTACTCTACCAAAATATGTTTCAACAACGTCATTCGAGGGCTGGACGAAGCTCGCGATGAGGTGGAGGATAACAAGAAGGACATCCTACGGTTCAAAGAAAAATGGATCGAGCATCGCCTGGTAGGTTCATGCACGATGGTATTGTTGGCTTTTCATAATGACGTGTCTCAGGCATATTTGAAGCTTCTCTGGAGGTCTCGTGAGGTCGTGGGCCGTGCTCGCACTACTGCCAAAGGTAGGAGGGCCTCTCTCGAGTTTAAGCCCTTCGAGTCAGGCTAACACTGCCACAGACTTTGCAGGGGATTTCATCGGCTTCCTCGGTGACGATAATGTTGATATCCAGATCAAGAAAGTGGCTATCGATGGTTATCAGATGGTAAGTCTATATCCCCGTGGATTAGCCCAAGGATTGCTGGAGTTAATATTTCCCTTGCACAGGAAGTCTCAAGAGATATCGAAAACTCGCAGGATCTGGCGCAAGACTTCTTCGAGTTGCAGACCAAGGTCACCAAATTTCAGGGGGGTATCGTGAGTTGGCTAAAGAAGCACGAGCAAACTGAAGAGCAGAAGCAAATGATCAACGAAATTCTTGAGGAAATCAAGAATATTACCGAAAAGATCGAAAGGTTTGATTGTTTTACGATATCATTGAGTTCGCGTTGCTGACCATCGTATCATTATATGTAGCCTCAACTCCGAGGTGAGTGTGTTGCTATAAAATACACGCCCTTCCCAACGGCATTTCCTTGCGTTCAGATAGTTAGGAACGCTGATAAAATTCTCTCGCTCAAACACTTTTCATTGGGTACTCTCGCGGTTAGTACTATCTGCCCCCCGGTGATTACCATCGCTGCGGTGAGTATCACATTTCCACACCCCGTAATTCTAACACCACAAGTAAATAGAGTACGGCCATCGCAGCTGGACTTTCGACGAAGAAGGGAAAAGACCTGAAGTTGGCGAAGGAGGAGGTCGAGGGTGAGTCTCCGCATCTGCCCAGTTCCGCTGCCTGATACCCTCTCTCGCAGCCGAGCTCAAATCTCTGAAGGAGCAGAAAGAGCAGCTAGAGCAAGACCAAGCTAAGCTTACTGCGCCACAAAGGGTCAATACCATCTGTTACCCATTGCAGTCGGACATGGAACTGATTCATGATAAACTGGGAGTGTTCTTGCTTGTTTGGTCCCATGTCAGTCCCGATCTTTCCAACTGTCGACCATGACCATGACAGGCTTACCACCCTGGTGATTAGATTCGGTGCGATCTCATTGAGGTCAAGACAGCTATGGAGTTATTACTAGAAAAGACATTTAACCTCGTGAGTAAAGAAATTCATTCTCGTCGGATGACCCACCTCATGCAAACGAAATAGTTGTTCAAGACGCGGCTCGAGTCCATGGGGCAGGTCTACTTGACACTCTGCGATGCGCTCCACCAATACGAGATTGTTATAACTGAACTACGGTCAATTCCTCAGTTCGTGGTAACGGACTATATTATGTACCTGAACTATAGTATCATATAAATATATTGTGGAGGCAAGCTTTGGAATGTCATGTATGGTAAGTGTCTTAGGGAGTAACTAGTCTGCCTCATACCAGCGACTTTGTGGCTGATCCCCAGCGAGATCGGTCCGAGACGGCGATTTGGGCTTGCTTACTCTTGTTGATCCGAGCTTGCTCCGGTTCACTTGTGCACTTGAATAGTCGCGTCACTTCAAATCTACCAATCTCTCATACGATGAGACCTGTTCTTCTGTTCTTCGTCGTCTTTGGAAGATCTCTCGCAGCCACTGTTCCGACGCTCTATGGCGCCGGGAATACTCACCAGGTCGTTCTCAATGGTCAGACGTTCGACGCCACTCCCAGCGCCATGCAGGGATTCAGTCTCGATCTCAACGAGGTGCGGTTGGTGCAAATGGAAGGCCAGCCTCCCATGTACATGACCGAGCTGGAAAAGGTGCGCACAGTGTGGCCCATGGTCCGGGCGAGTTCATGCCCTTGACGCTTCCCGAATTTAGATCGAGGCCAAGGCCGAGGGCATCCACTTCTTTGACATGTAAGTCGGATCCATTGTTCCGTATCTGAATATCGCGTGATGCCCCATCGTAGCACAGACACACCTGACCTTGATGCTTTCGCCCGCTTCAAGACACAGACTTCATGTGCGTGTTTCCCGCGCGCAGTTGACGCGTTGCTCATCGCCAGACAGTTTCGTATGCGCCGCCAAAGTTACAGGAACAAGTGAAGGAAGTCATTCAGACTCTATCGACTGCGGGACCGAGGGAAAACCTTGAAGTGTTCACCCGCTTCTTCACGCGCCGTATGACTTCTTGCTCTACTCTTGTCCTTTCGCGTTCATCATCTTTCGTTGGTAGATTATCGCAGCAAGGTCTGTCATCATGTTTCGTTGTGCAGAGCTCGTGCTAACGGGCTCGTACAGTCAGGACAAGAGAGTCAACAATGGCTATTGGCGAAAGTGAATGAAGTATGGTCCATTCTTGATTGCCGATGTGCTGTCGGCTGAAGCTTGATAGATCACAGATGAGAACGCATCTCCGTCGTTGCGACTTCACATCACAGTGGAGGAATTCAAGCACCCATGGGGCCAGAATTCCATTGTAGGGAGCCCATTGTGCTATCTCTGGACCGTCTTTGATTTGTCGCCTGCAGATCGCTAGAATCAATGGTTCCTCTCCTACGGACAACAAAATCGTAATTATTGGCGCTCATCAAGATAGGCAAGTAGCTCGTCAGCGTAATGTAACACATTGATGGCTTATTCACACGACAGTACAAGCTTGTGGCCCTCTGGACGAGCCCCTGGTCAGTGTCGATTAGGCGTTGGTAGATAACATTGTCATCGTCTGTTCAGGTGCTGACGATGACGGCTCCGGCACGGTCACCATCCTCGAGTCCTACCGTTCGATTCTGGCGTCGGGATATGTTCCAGACAGACCAGTCGAGTTCCACTGGTACTCTGCAGAAGTGAGTCTACCATAGCAGGTTACCGCCCAGGGTGCTTACTATTCATAGGAAGGTGGGTTACTCGGATCACAGGCAGTAGCTCGGGCATATGCAGCTGAGGGCCTCGAGGTATATGCTATGAGCCAGGTATATTTGTCATCGTTGTGTCATAAGTGTTGCCCTAATGCCTGTTAGTTTGATATGACTGCATGGGTTAAAGAAGGTACCAAGGAGGAAGTTGGGGTGATCGTGGACTTCGTCGATAACAGGTAGTTTCGTTCACTTCTTTGTCCTTTCTTTTTCTGAAGAGGTCTTTGTGATTTTAGCCTGACCAAGTACAACAAACTACTGGTCGAAACTTACCTTTCCATTCCTTATGTTGAGACCAAGTGTGGCTACGCATGTTCAGACCAGTATGTATCTCTCAGACCACCCTGTCACTTGTTCATCTACCTTCTTCAGTGCATCATGGAGCAAGGCTGGATACCCATCCATCTTTACAATTGGTAAAATCTAGTCAATATGTAGTTGTTTCTTTCATTCACCCATATTTCAGAATCTGCATTCCCGAATGCCAATCATCACAACATTCACTCCAGCAGAGAGTATGTATTCCCATCTCCCTTTCCATGGTTCGCACTGATGTCTTCCAGTCGTATTGATATCTCGCCTGAATTTTCATTCGATCATATGCTGGAATTCTCGAAATTGGCTGTGGCGTTCGCAATGGAGCTCGGTAAAATCTAGTGTCCAAGACTAGCGTTTGGCGGAAGCCCTCTGCTGAATATAAAGTGTATATTTTCGCCCTCCAGTTGGTACTGGTTAAACAACACTGCTTCAACAATAATTGCCCTGTCACCCCAATTACTTAACATTGAAGGTGGTTACTATCATGGAAAGTAAGGAAATGCAACATATACAATGCCAAGTCCGAACCCCAATGAAGGAAGGATGGGAAGTGTAAATCACCTCCATAAGATGTAGACGGTCGCCAACACAAGTCCCAATACGAGCGTCCTACTTAATATCCATTCCGGCGAGCTTCCAGAGCCTGCCAAATCGAGCGCGCTCTTGGACGCGCTGTCGCACCTGCAACGAATGCATTCCAGGCTTCCACAGTGTCGGTCGGGAAGACATAGCTAGACGCGGTCGTGCCGGAGCCGTAATAGATCTCTGCCTGGCCGGGGAGAACGTCATTGCCCAGCGCGGGGTCCTCCCCGCCGATGACAGTGACCCATCCGCACTCCGGATCCGTAGTGACGAGGCCTGTCTGATTGTTACCAAAGATAAACTCCCGCGCGAGCGTGAGGCCCTGTGTGCGTGCGTGCGTGCGTGCGTCAGATCCAGGTCATGCGAGACGATAAGGAAGTGGGGGCTGACAGAAACCGGGTTGTTGTGGCTGAGGAGATGTCCCGCGTGGACAGCGAGCACGTACGTCCAGCCACGCTCTTGATGAACGATACCCGCGAACTCGCCCTCGTCATTGTGCCACGCTGTCTCCGGCTTGCGGGTAAAGCCCCTGATACCGCCGAACGTCGTGTTCTGGAAGAACAACGGTGTTAGTGAGCACGATATAACCGCGACATGTATCCGAAAATCGCACTTGGATGGTTACTATGGGGAGCGAACGCTCAGCAACGGTTGCCCGAAAGCATGGTGGAGGGTACGTTACCTTGAGAACCCAAATGGGGAACAAGAGCATCGTCATTTCCAGAAAATATGATGATGGTCATGTTATGCGCCGTTGCATTCGTCGCAAGATCCGTTAGAAACGTCATGGGTCTAGCCTTTCCGTTCAGTACGCAGAATCGACTCATGCATCATTGCACCTACACAGCGCCTAGTAAAGACGATCAGAGCAACTGCTTATCAGAGTTGATAAAAGGGGACGTACTTGGGTCTGAATTGGAAAGATCTATGGGTGGACTGATGAATACCAGCTTCGATTATATGGACAAATACTCACTGCTGCCAAAGGGGTAAGTGATACTCTCGGTCCAGTTCACGCTCGTAGGAGCATGAATCGCAGCACGGGTTCGTGGGTCTGGGAGTCTCGTTGAGTATGCGATCGACGTAAAGGCTAGCGACAAACCGTTGAGAAAGATAGATGGATCTGTGGGCGCTTCAGGATTCAAGGCATCAGGGATCTCATACATGTCGAACTGTCCCCCTGTATCCTTACTCAAGGCTATAAATCCAAGCCCTCTTATCAGTATAATGGTCGACACGTTATCATACGAACGGCATACACCAAGGGAACGAATAGTTGACGGCGTAGTCGACCATCTGGTCATATAGATCACAACCGTACCAAGGATCGATGGTCCCTGTAGCATGAGCGGAAAGACTGCGTTTCCATGCATCGCGCGCGCGCATCCTCGCTTGTTTCGAGGAGGCACGCTTGGCGAGCTGCGAGGCAAACCTATTCTGAGTCTCTAGCATGAACTCTTTCATGGTAAACTTCGTCTTGTATTTACATGTGGCATCAACAGCTGAGGCGGGTTTGTTCCCTGGAGTGTAAACCAGGGTTGGAAAGGTCTCAGGCTGGGGATATTGGAGGGTGAGGTTGAAATGACACAGAGAAGCCCTAGAAACCAATCAGTGCCTCCACATCGCGGCGTATGTTTTCACGAACTGTTCCTGGAAGTATTCCAAAACGTCGGTGTCATAACCGATGATTTGTGGGTATGTTTTTAAAACGCTGACGACAGGTAACAGAAACCAGACTTCCGGGGAAGCCATTGTTCCATCTCCAATTGCAATTCTCGCGAGATTCACAGGGGGCTTGTCCATCTCGAAATAAGCTTTGGTGATGTAAGGCTGACGGGATGTTACGTGTACGCATCACTTCGAGGTGGTGACCACTTACTATGTACGTTCCAGCATAGCTTTCTCCTGTGAGGTGTAAGGGACGAGTGGCGAGGTTGGGAAACACTTTGACAAGGTTCTCCAAGAAGCCCATCTAGTAACGCGTGAGTACCTGACTAGGGAAAAGAATGGTCGGAACGCACGAAATCAGCCGCCATCTGGTCTTCGTCTACCACTGTGGCAAAACGTCAATTGAGGTTACTGTGTGTCTACCCGAACGCACCATAACCATCCGAGTCAGCGGTGCTGAAACCGGTCCCACTGAGATACCTCGTTAAAACCGACACCCTGGAGATGAACGATGACGTACACTGGTTGGTCGAGCCACACGTAATCAGCCACATTGGTCCAAGCATGCTGGTTCTCATATAGCGAATAATCGCTCGAGACATGAATAGGGCCGTTCTGAATACACCTGGGATCAGCAACGCGAGGAAGGGGCGAGAAGAGTATAGCCATGCCTCTATGAAGAGACCGAAAAGACTCGAGGACCCAGGACTATCGAACATCGAGGGATCAGCACATAAAAGTGTACGAGCACACGGGCGTACCCTCCATTCAACCATATGCCCCACGGCTCGTCGCTACTACTAGCGGTGAACGAACCGTTCTTCGATTCAAATGCCCAAAAGAAGAGTGTATTATTTGGATGACCCTCTCTCTGGACGGGGATGTTCCCTGCCCAGTTGCGAGCAAGGGGCCATGTAACGTTGGGAAGATTGTCTGTCACTTGGAAATCTACGGAAGGAAACGGGGTTGGGCATGTCTGACTCGGAGAAGGATTCAGAGGATGTATGGTACGCACAGGCCTGCCATTCCTGACTGTAATCGCCACTGGGCATGCCAGGGTAAACCTGGGGCCAGCTGTTAGGCGGTGTACCAGGCTGGGCGTTTCCTAGCAAAGTCAGGACAAGTAAGGGAAAGAAAAGGATTGCACAAGACGTCAAGTCCATGGCGGGGGAGAAGCGAACGTCGATAAGTTACGAGATGTGAGAGGGTATTACGTGGGTCGCCTTTATAGCTACATGATGTTGCAGAGATGGCATGCACGGCAACGAAGGTGAATTGTGTTCGAGAAGTTACTATTGTTGTAGCGTAGCCGCATATAGAAGCTGTCAATCATCTCCGTAATTCCGTTAAACCTCCGCTGAAACTTGGCACGCGGTTCCAATATGACATCTCTTTCACTGGCAGAATCCCAAAGCTACGTCGAAGCCATCGCACGCAACGCAAAGACAGCCTTTGAAGCTTCACAGCTACTTT
>JBBPTY010000787.1:0-13580 GCA_038094335.1 Tylopilus aff. striatulus | reverse complement strand
GTTGTATCTGTGGTGGTCGGAACGGTAGTGTGCGCCTGGAGGGGGGGGGGGGGGGGGGGCGGTGATGGGGGAGGAGGGACGTACGCTGGTCTTGCGGGGACGGAAAGGCGATGGCGCAGGAGAGACAGGTGAACGACATGAAAGGGCGTGTGAATAATGTGACGGGTGGGTGTGGTGGTCTTTGGCGAGGGGAGGGTTTGCGAGTGAACGGCGAGCCAATCAATGGGCGATCCTGTCGATCCGCTGCTCTCCCCCGCTTATCATCATCTCCACTTCCAAAACCCGCCCCAGTCCCAGAGCGAAATCTACATCTACAAAAATACCTCCCCAGGACCCTCCTCTCCGTCCCACAGAAACTCCCCCGTGCAAGACATATTCCACCACATTCATGACCTCGACTCTAACAACAATAACTCTGAGCCCCCAGTCGAACCTGACTCGAACGTGGACGAAGAACCGCTCTACGTAAATGCAAAGCAGTACTTTCGCATCCTTAAGCGTCGTGTCGCCAGAGCTCGCCTCGAGGAGGTCCACCGCCTCTCCAGACAGCGCAAAGTCCGTATCTCTCCCCCCTGCCTCCCTCTACGCTCACTTTTCCTCTCCCTAGCCTTATCTCCACGAATCCCGCCATAAACATGCGATGCGTCGTCCCCGTGGCCCAGGTGGCCGCTTTCTGACTGCAGAAGAAATCGCTGCCCAGAAACTCGCCCAGCAGTCTGCCCCTGAGGGAAATGCCCCTGCCATCCTCGTCGATACTTCCGACCCCCGTCCTGCGCAAGATCAGGCCCTTGCCCAAGTCCCCATCGAAACCCGCCCCCCTCAGGTGCCGCAGAACCGTATTCTTCCTACACAGGACACGGACTCTGTTGGTCTCACTACCACTCCCTACAACCCCCTTTCACACAGCAATCCCTCGCCTCCTACGATCTCTCCCCCTCTTGCCCCCTCTTTCCCCGATAGTCGCCCCAATCCTTCTACTCACCCCCCACCCATCTCAACACAGCCCCCTCCCGCACAGTCCAACGTGCAGTCCTCTAGCCCCGTCTTGCAGGCTCAGTCTCATCTCTCGCATCATGCTGCAAAGGCCGCCACAAATGCCTCAGTCGCGCTACGCCCTCCCTATACACAATCCCAAATGCATCACGTTCCTCACCCACACGCTCACACTCGTCTCCGTCACTCCCACTTGAACTTTACTGACGGCATATACCAAAGCGAAGAATCATCTCAGGGAGCGTCTGGCACTGACGGCACAATGATGGCGTTTAGTTCTCAGACGGGCACCTAAATAAGAATCACATCAAGATGCCGTCACTTAGACCCTTGCCCCGAATGGACGTCCGTGTAGTAACATCCAAGAGTCTTATCCAGTCTGCGTACCAGTTAGTCGTCCTTGTTCTGTCGCGCTCATATATACGATCATAGATAGATTACGTGCTCCTTTTTGGATTAGATGTTTTTGGTTTTGTTCGTCGTACGAGTACCTGATATGCGTATGAAAGCGCTCAAGTCTACTCCACCTCCATGATATCATCGCTGTGAGCCACCATGATGGACGACGGCGCACTGACGCTCTCCTCTTCGTCATCCCGCGCTCGCACCGACTGTCCGAGCTGCGGAGAGGGTGGCCGAAGTGCGCGGTAGAGCACAAGGGCCTGAGAGGGGTGAGAAGAGATCGGTATGGCAACAGGTAGACGATTGGTTTGTCTCCGGAGGCAATCGAGCACCGTAGAGGAAATTTGCACTTCCTTTATTTCGAGTTGCCCCGATGCGATACCTTCCCAGTCATGAACGCCGTGCGTACTCGTGGCAGACACGTCGGCGGGGACTATAGAATAGATTCGTAAGACCGCAGACGTAAAAACGACGTGTCAGTAGAAAGCATGGGCACGACTTACGCGTAGGGTCTACCTCCATGTCGATCGAATCGGAAGGAGAGGTGTCGGGTTCCTCGACTGAACCCGGCAGAACAACGTCCGGGATCTCCTGCTCACAAAGACACGACGGGGAGATCTTTGGCCACATTTCTGCATCCTCGCGCGCACTGCCGAGCGTCATGTGTGCCAATGTGCGCTCGAGGGAAGTGTATCTGGTTCGCTTTCGACGATGGTCAGGGGAAGATACATGGTCGGCGTCGTTGGAAAACAGCTTTCGTTTCATGGTTGGTGAGTTGAACCATGGATGTCGAATGGGTTGCGCCCACGTTGCCATCGTCAGAGAGTGGATGTTCCGAGTCGCTGATGACTAAATCCACCTGGTTGATGACAAATGGAACTAAAATAACTCCATCGTGAGCTGGATTGCGACTGGAATAATCTGATGCGTAGTGTAGTGTAGCAACGGGACTATCGCGAGCAAGCCGGACGCTTCAGCTTAGTCTTGGCTCCCCGTGCTTCGTCCCCTCTCCTGTAATTCCCTCACTGCTCGTTTTGCTTCCTCCCTCCCGACCCAACCTCGCGCGCGCAGCCAGCCTACAATCCGAGGGGTAAAGGCGGCTGTAAGGCCAACCCTGACCGGAAGAAAGAGCGTCTTGTGGATCGTGTACGCCAACACGAGCATCGCATAAAGCCCCTCATGACCAGCATTGCCCCCCGCCGCACTCTCGATTTCATCCCTGCCGGGTTCGGGTGGCGTGGAATACAGGAAGCCGAACACGAGCTGTTTTACGTATGTCGCAGCCTGTGACACTTGCTCTGCACCGAGGAGCTTGATCCCCACGAAGGCGACGGTGAAATCGAGCGCAGAGAAGACGAGGTATACTCCGAGCGCATACCAGCCGTATGATTTTATGAGATGCTTGAGCCGCTGTGAGACTGTTGCATCGGGAGGGGGGCCATCGGCCGGCCTGGGTGATGGAGACGCGAGCCGGGGCGGTGAGGTGCGGAAGTGGCGGGCGGGAGAGATGCGCTTGACGGCGAGTGTGGGCGGACGGGCGGTGGTGGGTAGTATGGGTGTAGTAGCCCTGAAGAGGGTGTTGAGTCGTGGCAGAACACGTCGGAACATGGGCGGGTTCTAGGTCCGTATAGTTGACGTATGACTTGTGCGCTGTTCGCATCCGTCTCGGCTCGGCAGACGAAAGCGAGTCTAAAGCGAACCCGGAGTTTGCCACATCCTATACAGGAGGGTGGCTGTGTGCTAGTTTTTATATGGCTCGTTGCATCTGTCGGCTCTGTGTCTTCGCAACCCAGCAGTCGTCTCTGCTTCGTCTCGCGAGAGCCTTCTCATCATCTAAAAAGCACCCGTTTCATGCATACTGGAACAGCCCTCTGCGGCGGTTACGACTCTCCTCCTCGATAGCATTCCTTCACCAGATTACCCCTACATTCTTCTCGTAACCGATGGCTTTTGACGACAGGGACACTCTCTATGCCTCTACCCCCTTCGAGGGTCCAGAGAAGCTGCTGGAAGTTTGGTTCGCCCCTTCGGCCGCTAGTGTGCAGCGCACACATCCTTCAAAGGACGGTAGAGTCGGTCTGAGAACAATCCCTCGCTGTATTTGGGAGGACATGCTTGGCATCGTCAAGTGCAAAGTCCTCAGTGTTGTTGAAGGCGATCAAACGGACGCTTATCTCTTGAGGTATGCCTCTTCCGTTCTCATCCACCCTTTATATAGTCCGCGTTTCATCCACGTGCTAACGTTTGATGTATATATAGCGAATCTTCCCTCTTTGTCTTTGCCCACCGGATCATTTTGAAGACGTGTGGAACTACACTCAATCTCCTGGGTCTCCCGCGCATTCTTGAAATTGCTCGTGATCATGCTTCACTTCCGTCTGTGTACCAGTGCTTCTACTCCCGCAAGTCTTTCATGTTCCCTGACCGGCAACCCGACCCTCATCGGGAGTGGAAGGATGAAGTCGCGTTTTTAGACGCTATATTCCCCAATGGAGCTGGGTACACGGTCGGCAAAGTAAACGGTGACCACTGGCTACTTTACATAACTACACCTGCGGTCATCAAAGGAACTACCCCGGATCCTTCCGAAGCTCTGCCTGCTTCGCCTGTCGAAGCCAATGATGACAAACAGCTACTCACAGCCTCCAATAACTCCGGGGCCAGTCTTCCTGACTATACGATCGAGATCCTCATGAGTGGCCTATCGCGTGAAGCCCGCGAGCCGTTCTTCTTCTCGGAGCCTCCTTCGCCCGTCGAGGGCGAGTCTCCGGAGTCGCTCCCTTCCATCACGGGGCAGACCTTATCAGCGGCCCTGGGGATCACGGACATCTTCCCATCGCACCTCACCACCCTGGATGCATACGCATTCTCTCCTTGCGGATATTCGTCCAACGCTCTCCTCAAGTGGAATGATTCTGTCTCAGAAGACGATGGAGCCGAAGGATATTACACCATTCATGTCACGCCCGAAGAAGGCTGGTCCTACGCCAGTTTCGAGTGCAATGTCCCCCTGTCCACTTCTTCGTCTTCTGCCAAGGACATCCCTGATCTGCGAACGCTGATTAGGCGTGTCGTGGACATCTTCCGGCCCGCGAAGCTTAGTCTGACCTTGTTCATCTCCAAACAGACGAACAGCAACTCCGAGGAAGACGAAGCAGAAAGTCTCATTGAGGCTGCGCAGAAAGATTTCAAATGCGCGTTGTCGAGTTCACGTCCACTTTCCTATTTGTCCAATGGTTCGGACGACTCATGGGAGAGTGCGGATAACTACAGTGGGAACTACCGCAGGACTGACAAGATCAACTACGAGTTTGGGGGTTACAATTTAGCGTTCGCCAGTTTCGAGCTTCGGTGACATCCTTTTTACGCAATGCAATTGTGTATGAATGATACCTTGATAGACATGCTCCTCACAATTGCCAGTATGTATATATTTATTATATCTTGCTCTGAACATAGCCCTCGGTTTTCGTTATACGTACTCTATCGTATGGCTTGCAATCTACAGACAGTGTTGTTTGGGAACTGCCACGAGTGGGTCGCGGTTGTTTTTGCGCGTCCCACGAGGCTGCACGCCATGATGAATGACTTATCGCAGACCTATGCTGTATTCTATTCCGCAGATAAGGAAGGTTGCAGGCGTACTCGTGCTAGGGCTAGATTGTGCTACGCGTGAATGGTTGGAACTTCCCTGAAAATAAAATTGAGTGACACTGGTGTTGCTCCAGCAAAGCTCGCGTGGTCAATGTAGAATTCGTGCGGCAAGCTGTGCTCAGCCAACTTATCTGGTGCTTGGTATATGGTAAGTTAACCCTTCTCCATTCATCACTCACACGCCTAGTGGCCGACTTTAGACGACATTGCTCAATATCAATGTCGTACCTCCGGCCCACTACTACGAACGACGCGAAAGATGGCGGTACGTTTTTCTTCACTTTCCATAGTCATTCAGCATTCACTCACTCCCAGCTGAATAGCTTTAATGGGCTGAAACGTTCCTCAGTCAGCCCGTGCTTCGAAGCCTGTCAGCACTCAAACGTAAGTCATCGAGACATATCACACCATTTTCACACTGAAAACCATGTCTATTAGACCAGCTGCTCTTCCATTTACCACACCGATTCCCTTGATGCATTTGCTCGTGTACGATAGCGTGGAGAACCTTGTTTGGAGGTAATTGCACCCCGCACCCGGGATCCGTCATGCGTGCATGGATCGAATGACCTACATAGCTATAATTAGTGCAGCCAAACCAAGTTGTTGCGTACAAACCCCTCGAACTCGTTCATCATTTGGATCTGGTCGATGAGGTCGTCATCCATGCTGGCACTGTGACAGGTTACCTTGGGATTATTTTTGATGCGGTTTATTCCTCGAAAAAAAAAAACAATTTATTCGTCCTACTACATACATTCGAATAATTTTTACAGTCCGATTTATTCCAGGGGTAGATTAAACCCTGCGGAAGGTCGTCCAATAATAGCGATCACACAGTGTTGCTATTTGGGGATGAGACGACCATGCTCCTGAGAGTAATTTATCATGGTGAGGTTCCTACCCGCCCTCCTCGCCGAACCTTCGTTCATACGCTGTGCTTTCATTTCAATTGAATATCAAGCAGATCCTATCCAGGTTAAATACCTCACAGCAGGATCCAATGCAACGTGCTCTACATTCATGCCGACATGGGAATGCGCCACAACGTTTCAATGGGAACCCTTCATCTTAGACATACTGAGCAAAGCAAATCCCTGGGTATACCGCCTTTGGTTATAATAACACGGGTTTCGATCGCATCTCCGTATGCTTCATTATTATGCGCAAGGCGTCAAACAATTCATTCAGTTCCCTGGTGTTCCTTCCCAGCTCCCAAGCCTCTGCGGGCCGTGGCTTTCTTCGGCTAAGCTGAATCCCACAGAACACATTCTGCGCCAGTTTTGGAACTCGTTGCTTGAGTTGCCAATTATGGCTCGCCGAGGAGGGACATCCGAGTGTTTTCGCGCGCGAAGTCGAGGTCCTTGTTTTTCCCGCATGCTCTGATCTCGAAGAATTCAAAGGGGCTCAAGGTAACGCATATAAAGCTGCCATAGATGCATTCGTTATGCCGTCAATCTTCTTTCCTCGAGTGTGCTCATTGCGCACTGCCAAGCGTCACACTGCAGACGATGTACAACGTCGTCGCTCTCTCGGCAGCAACCTCCGCGGAAAACCTTCAAGCCTTGGAGGAGGTCAAGGATTTCCGCACGACCGACCTTGGTCGTGGTGGCAGGCAACGCTGGACGTACCATATCCTGCCCGAAAACGCTGTTGACAGCGAATTGCAACGACTGTGCGAGCCCCGTTCATATAAATCTGTCGATAGCGTCACATTTCAACCCTGCTCCGAGTACGGCGTTCTCAATCAAGACCGGCACAGCATCGAGGAATGGGACCTCCATGGAGGTATATGGCGGTTCAACGCCATCTATGATGGTAATCAGCTACTGCTGCGATGCCAACGGATCATGCTGACCCTGTGGTCAATAGGTCATTGTGGTCACGATACAGTGAACTTTGTCTGCAAGCGACTCCCTGCTATGATACGGATGTCGCTACAGTCACTTCTCAGCAGCTCCACAGATACAGTTCCTAGTTCTGAGCTGGTCTCAGAGGCGCTCACCAACGCAATCCGACATCTGGATGATTCAATTCGTTCGGACCTCTTTGACTTTCTTCCCTATGATTCTCTCTGCAAAATGGGGTCGGAACAGCTCAGAGAATATATCCAGCGCCACGAATCTGATTGGGAGACTATCTCTGCACGCTGCACTCAAGGCGCTACGGTCATTTTTTCGCTCTTAGACCCCTCGAAAAGAAACCTCTGGATCGTCAATCTGGGGGACTCTCAGGCAGGTTAGTCGCGACGTCCTTTTTGGTAGTTGATCACCCACTTACCGGCTGCGACTTCGGTTCCAGTGCTTGCCAGAAAATCTCCGAGCGGAGAATGGTCGGGCTGCGTCGTGAACGCGCTTCACAACGGCGACAACCCACTGGAATCCCAGCGTATAAGGCGCGAACACGCAGGAGAGGGTAGATGTGTCGCAGACAACAGGGTCATCGGTTACCTTGCACCCACACGCGGTAAGTCCGCAGTAACGTCTCTTCGGAGACCCGCTGACCCTGGTGTTATTTCGCACAGCGATAGGTGATACATGGCTCAAGGTTCCCTCCGTATACACGCGCCAAGTGTTTGGGGAGTATATGCCCGATTGGATGACTCCCCCGTTGGTGGAACAATACGCAACGCGTATTTTGACTCCGCCGTACGTTTCGGACATCCCAGACGTGTACCACTATGTGTTCGAGGTGTCATTGGATAGGGAAGACGCCTTCCTGATCATGGGCTCTGATGGGCTTCTAGACCTATACGACAATGTCGGTATGACTTTCTCAGGGAGCGAGGTAGTGGATCGATGGGTTCGCATTGTGGGCAACTCCCTAAAAAAACGAAAAGAGTATGGGACACCCAGGAACCTTGCCTTCGATTTGCTCCGTGACGGTATCGGCGGAGATGACACCGATCTTGCTTCGCGCAATCTGACTCTCGAAATGGATGATAAGTGGATAGACGACGTCACCGTCCTGGTTCAGCGTTTCTGATCTTCGACTGCTATTTAGATGATAGACCATCAACGTCTGAGTCTTCCGCAAACGTGCTAGACATCAGACACTTTAGGAATACGATATGTGGTATCACAGATCGCCGCCAATGTTACAGTTGTAATGTCATGTAGGGAAGAACAGTAATATGCACCAAATCCAGTAAGTTCGTGATGGGGCCCTCGTGGCACTGGAAACGATGCAAAAACATCGGTTTCGAGGCCCTCCTGAAACATTTAATGCCTAATACTCTCGTCGTGCGGGGGGTCAGCTTTAACGGAGTGGGTCGAACTGGATTTATTCCGCAGACTGCACAGGGGGCACAGCTGAGTGAACATCTCGATCATCGGCCAGGTAATCGCAGCCTGGGAAAAAACTCAGTGCAACGGAAATCACGAAGTTAACGGCAACTCACCATGCCAATGCGTCGTGTTTCGAACACCATGGAGGCAGAGGAACCATGGGTCCGGTGCGCGTAGACAAGTATGTCATAGATTTGGTTGCGAACAGGTACCCTTTCGAAAGCTCTGGTCCATTCGAATCCGCCGAGATCATGGTCGAGGATATCCTTGGGGGAGACGGTCGACGAGGAGCCGGGGTTATCAATGTGATTAACGTAATCTCTACGCAGCTTTTCCTCCTCGGAGGCAGGGAGCTGGAAAAACGCGTCGCGAGGGATTGAAAGAAGATGATATTTCTCCGATCCCAACCGGACGTGATGAAAAGAGACCCACATCTTCAGGCGGTCCGACAGATGGTCAACGTTGCTTCCCGACAAAAAGCGACAGACATCTGCGTAGACTTCTGGGCTGAGTGCCGCCGTCTCTGATAGTTCGGGGGGTAAACCGTCCAGGAAGCGTGAGAAAGTTTCCTCGAAGAGCGCCCTATTTGGCATTTCAACAGGATTGACGTTGCTAATTCTCTGCATAATGACATCTGGAAGTGGTGCAAATAAAGGGTGCCCCCAGGACTCCGCTGTGGGCTTCGAAGCAATCGCCCCTTGATCGGAGAAGGAGTGTGAAATAAAGGATAGTTTGTTGTTGGCGAATGTTTGTCGAGGAGCTAAGCTGGGGAGTGACGAGCCAGGTGCTGTTAGACGCCCGCTAGGCTCCGGTGTTTTGGTATGGTTATGTGGTGAAGACTCGTCTCTCCGGGAGACATCCGATACCGATCCCTTGGTGCGACGAGGTTGTGAAGATGATGCGACATTTTGTCCATAGAAACTGTGGCCGTCGCTGGAATCTCCCTGGCCATTGCGGGGAGCAGAACTCGGCTCCTCGCTAGAGGGAACTTCTGAAACTAAAAACGAGGCCGTCTTGGCGCCGTACGGTGTCGGCTGTTTGTCTCGAACTGTCCCATGATCCGAGGGAACTTTGTGTCGTTTTTTAGGAGTGTAATTGCATTCGGTCTTGGAATCCTCGGTGCAGTGATTGCAGACCGGAAGATTGCGATCACACTAAAAAGCTATTCAGCCGGTGAAGCTCGTCTGAGATTAAATATGACGCACCTTGAGATTCCTAAGGCGACATCTATCGCACCGGGGAATACCTCGATGTGCTGGAGTGGGCAAGGGAGTGTATCTGCACTCCCTGCCATTGGCCCAGGAGCAGTGATTACATGTCGGGAGAACTCTATCACACTAGAGAAATGTCACGATACAATGGTAAAACTGGCTGGGGGATCATACCTTTAAATTGTTCATGCGACAATGGTCGCAACGCGGTTTTCCTCGTCGGCCTTTCCACTGTGATTGACGAGCCATGTAAACCTTCGGATTTGGTATGCGTATCGTAAGCTGTGTATCGTCGTTTAGTTCGTCCGCGGAGTCCAATTCCTCTGGAGAATCCGACATGATTCGCTTTTGACGGGAGATTTAATGGCTGACAAAAAATGCGTTCAAGAAGCCAATACTGACAAGTTTCCAAAACGTTCTGTATGTCCCGAAACTAGTGATGAGGAATTATGAGTGCGACGGTATGACTGAGACGAGAGGAAATTATTCTTACTGGATTTAGGTGGCTCTAGATGTTGAAGGGCGGTTTTTCTGCGGTTTGAATAAACTAGGTGAGAAAATTCCGCAGGATGAGCTGGGCTGGTAAATAAGTGGAGGGACAACGCAACGCAGGGACGTTGGATGAGCAGCGCAATCCTGCACCGCAAGCTCAACGAACTTACTTACAAGCGTGACGTTACGGGTCACAGCACGCTTTTGGTAAAGTAGTTGATCATTGCAACCGCGAATTCGAGCGCTCCAAACAATGTTCAGTACTTTGGTAATTCGCTATAGATCACCCAATATACATTGAAATATTGAAACACGATGTAATAAGTCGACACAATTTTAATGCAGTTATCGATTCGGGCATGATTAGAAAATGAGCAAGTAACCAAGCTCTTGGTGGATTTATTCACACCGTCCCAAAAGTGCCTTGAGTAATGATTTTTTAGGGCTTTGAGAAGCCTAGTATATGTACGACTTAGAATTTACAGAAGGACTCAAGTTTCAGTGTGCAACCGTCACCAATCCGATTCCCAGTTACTGACATGTATGCAGCTACCAAATTTGGCATGTGTAGTTTTTATGGTGTTACGGAGGTGTCTGGCCAGTGGTCATGGCAAGTACTTGATCACTCGCTGGAATAGTAAAGAGGTCCTGAAGAATGCACCTGTCAAAGAACAACTCTCCCTTTATAGTTAGTAGCCGACTAGTACAGTAGCTGCCTCGTGCTGTTTGGCTGTTTGTTCACCGATGATCAAGTTATGGAGTAGATCAATGCTGAAAGGTCGTCACTGGCTCCAAGCAACGTAACAAATGCTGAGTTACACTCCAAGTTACATGAGGTGGTCTAATCAACGAAACCTAAGCCAACAAAGTCGTACATCATCACACAGCCTCAGGATACAAGGCATGAATGACTCTTCAAACATCAAGAACATCGTCATCGTGCACAATACCATCCCATAGGTCTTCCTCTTCGTTGATAGGCGGTGGCGAAGAGCACATCGGATAATCTTCAGATAGCTGCTCATTTTCATTTTTGGAAGAATGGTGTCCTAGCTCGTGATACTGATCCCGAGTACGGCGCTGAACACGGCTGAGTACGAAGTCCAATTGAAGGTAGTTCGAGTCATCATTAGCAAATTTGCGATGCTTGCGATCTCGAATGTGCTATCAGATGGTGAGCGTTGCATTGCAAAAAGCATGACAGAAGTACTTACATGTTCGAAATCGTCAAACTTCACCCTGCAGCTCTCGCAATAACCAGGTTTGCTACCTTCGTCACGCTTGGGTAGTCTTAACGTGTTCGTACTACGACTTTTTCTGAGGAACGCGTTAGGACGGTCAGGGATGCCGTCCGGTGGCCCCATGGCACCGGGTTGTCGGTTTGAGGTATCCTTTCCGGTAACCAAGTTGGACGTTTTACGGGAAGTGACAACCTGTTGCTGGATCCTCCCACGCAAGTTCGCTGGCAAATCCAGAGCTCGAAGGGCCCCTCCTACAGACGTGGTGCCTGTCGTCGAGGTGATCCCAACGCTATTGCCTGAAGCAGCGATGTAAGCACTGGTTGACGCCAGATACCCGGATGCGTTAACCGAAGCTTGAGTTTCCGGAAAATCAGGATCCAAGTCATTGAAGTCCTCCGCCTCGGTAATCGCAGCCTGACGATGAAGATTATTCATTGATACAGAGCGTCGAAGATCGCCTGTTTTACGAGCGATGAGTTGTGCCTGAGCCTGCTTCTTCTGTCTGAGCTCCCTCATTGCTCGTTGCTGCCTTTCTATCTCTTTATCTTCTTCGGCACGCCGACTTTTTTCCCAACGACGACGCTCCCTCTCATCAAACTCGACAAACGGACCTCGAGAATGTGGGTGACAATAGAGGACAGGCCATGCACCGCGTTCTTTTCCATCACGCCCTTTGTGGATGGCATACTCGAGTGCGTGGATAGTTGCCAGTTCTTGCTTAGCATCCTCTACCAACACAAAATAACTATTCTTCGAGAAATATCGAAAATCGTGTCGTTTCTGGGTAGGGTCGCGCTCTGTGGTGCCATGTAGACGCTCGGAGGCAAGCAAACGAGTGAGATTGCGTTGGTTGGTAGTGACTGTAGAAGTTGGCTGCACTCCAGGTGGAAGTTTGGCAGCTTTGGATGCGGGTATGCCACATCGTTCCAAAATACTATCGAGCTTGACAGTGTTCCAGATCTTCATATCAAATGCTTGCGCTTTCTCGACAAGGTTAAAGTTATTGTCCTCGGCATTGCTACGCGAACATATTAGTTCAATGGTAAGTATATCGACAACGGTGTATCCGGTCTCACCGTCCTTTGAGCTTAATAGGACTCTTGAGCAAGGAAGACGTCCGCGGGGCCGTACCTCGTAATTTACGAGCATTTTCCTTGTTCGAGTGGATATCTTCAGCAGTTATTGCTTGGTTGGTGATCAAATGGGTGATCTCATTGGAAAAAAAGTCCTCAACATGCTAATCAAAGCATGGTTATTCGATGTCGGGAATGGATAAAAGCGTCTGGGACATACGGCACCGAGTTGGGTGACCCTGGTCACCAGCGAATTCCGCAGCGCTGCAGCGTCGGGATCGAGTTGATCTAGATCGAAGTAGAAAACCCAGGAAGGGAATGCCCGCGTGTACTTGACGCGAAACTCGTTCTTGGCTGTTTCACGTGCATGTCTCCGCTGTTCTTTGTCCTTGCGGTCTTCATCTGCCAGGATTGCGGTAGACGGTTCTGCAAGGCTCGCTCTGACACGCTTTGGCGCGTCTACAGCAGGCTCCGGAGAACGTGGGCGCTTGACAGTTGCTGAAGGGGTCCGAGGCTTTTGAGGCGAGTTCCCAAACAATTGTTGCAGATGCTGTCGAGTACCAAGCGGGCGGCGGCTGGGGATAGCGGCCATCGAAGTAGAGAATGGCATCAAACGGAGCGTTTTTTATCGATGGCCGATGGGGCTGACAGCCTCGAGATACCACACTTTGAGTAAGACGAGACGGCAGATGGTTGGACGCGCGTGCGGTCGTCCAGCTAACAACACATCAATTCTCACGCGTGACGCGACACGCGAACCGCGTTCAAAAAGACGCGCCTCGCGGGTGGGAGCCAAAGCCGGATGCAAGAACTAGCATTGAAAACACAAGTAAAGAGCGTGACACTAATTAAGGTCTCTGAGTGCGTATCTATCTGAATCATCTGTAGCGAAGTCGTGTGGTAGACAGAAAGAAGCTCCTGGCATTGGGACACTCGGAATTTTAGTGAGGTCATCCGAATTGAGTCTCTTCTCCAGTAGATTATCGACTGGGAGGTAGTTCTGAGGGGGGGAGAGGGGCGAAGATGGTGTGAAAAGGAAGCCACGCTGAATTGAAGAAAGAAGAGTCGTTATGGGTGTATTGGGAGAGTCCGCATCTTGCTTAGTTGATTCCGTGCATCCGATCGGTACGTGGTGTTTGTCCTGAGCTTTCGAGTCAATGGGACCTGACTCACAATTAGGCGAAGGGGGTAAGGGTATTCCTGTAGGTGTGATCGATGGGCTAGGTG
>JBBPTY010000786.1:0-13592 GCA_038094335.1 Tylopilus aff. striatulus | reverse complement strand
CAGGAGGGGTGTTAGGTACTGAGGGTGCAAAGTCATTATTATTGAGTTCAAGAGACATAGTGAATGTTGGATATCCAGGTGATGGTGTTTATGAGGATGGAGTTATTGGTGTCAAAGAGACTTTTTGTAGTCTTGGAGGATTTCAGAAGCCGATTGGAGCTCCAACTCGGGTAACCAGGAATCTTCGTTAGCTAAGTATCCTTTCCAGCAGATCAGGTATCTCCATCGGGTGTTTGTTCCTTGATGACGGATTATCTTTTCGATTTCATAATGTTCTTCATCATCAATAAGCTCTGGGGGTGGATTAGGGAAGTTCCTGCCATGTATGGTATTTTCTTTGTAAGGGGAGAGAAGGGAAGCATGGAACATGTTGTGAATTTTCCACGACTGTGGGAGTCGGAGTTTTAATGTGACGGGAGAGAGTTGTTCCGTGATTAAGAAGGGTCCTTCTCATTTTGGAGAGAATTTCGGGTTTGGAAGAAGCCGTTTCAGGTTTCGGGCTTCTAGCCACACCTTATCCCCTTTTTTCAATTGGACCACTCTTCCGAATGTTCAGGCTCTCATGACTTGTCTGGCTAAGTCATGGGCAGTCAGGGCTTCTGTTCTAGCCATATTCAGAAATTTCAGTTGTTCTTCCAGGGCAGGTATGGTGGACGATGGAAAGGTAGAGGGGAGGGATTGTGGTTCGTACCCCATCATGAGATAGAATGGGGATTGGTGGGTGACAGAGTGGGGGCGGTGGTTTTGAGTGAATTCAGCGAATGGAATTAGTTCCGTCCATGAGGAGGGGTTGTTTCCACAGAAGATTCGAAGGTATGTTTCGACTTCTTGATTTACTTGCTCAGTTTCTCCGTCGGATTGTGGGTGATAAGCCATGGACAGGGATAGTTGATATCCTAGGAGTTTTCCTAGTTCTTTGGCGAAGGAGGATGCGAATTGAGGTCCACAATCAGATATTACTTTGTCGTATAGTCCAAATCTTTTGTAAACCTTTTGTAGGAAAAGTGTAGCAATTCCTGCAGCATCCACTGTTTTCTTAGTTGGACATAGGATTACCCCCTTTGTAAGACCATGGTTGACCATGACCAGTAAACTATCAAAACCGTTGGACAGGGGGAGGTCAGTGATGAGGTCACAGGAAATGTTCTGGAAGGGTCGTGTGGCTGTCGACGGTATGGGGATAAGTGGTGTTGTGGTAGGATGGGTATTTATTTTGTTTTGTTGACAAATGGCACACCCTTCTACGTATTTTCGCACAAACGTAGCCAGTCCCAGCCACCAGTATTCCTGGGAGACCAATTGTCAGGTTTTAAGGTTGCCGGGATGTCCTGCAGTGGGGTGATCATGGCATAGAGATACAATTTGTTTGTGGAGATCAGGGGGGAGGTAGGTCTGATTTTGGTATGACAAGATACCATTATGGAAATGCCAATTGGAGAGCCAGGAGCAGAATTTTGCAGGGAGTTCTCCCGGGAGGGAGTGGAGAGCGTCAAGGACTAGCAGATCAGAGGAGGAGGAGAATGCAATTTTTTCTAGGAGTTCTTTGTCAACAAGGTTAACAAATACTTTAGGTGGAAGAAGGGTAATGTTTTTGTTGTCATTGTCTTCTTTGGGGAAATGATCTGGTCTGCGGGATAGAGCATCAGGTGCTCCAAGGAGTTTTCCAGTGACATGAGTGAAACGAAGGTCATATTCAGATAGATCCAAAAGCCATCATGCTTGTCTATGGTTGAGTTTTTGGGGTTGTCGGAAGTAGGTGAGATTTTTGTGGTTGGTGAAGACTTGGACTGGATGGGGGGATCCTTGTAGATAGTGACGCCATGACTCGAGAGCTCTCATTACAGCTAGGAGTTCTCGGTTGTATATATTGTAGTTCCGTTCTGCCGACCCAAAGGTCTGGGAAATGAAGGCGCAAGGTTGCCATTCTCCGTTCTCGTTGGTTTGTAGGAGGACTCCTCCTGATGCATATTTGAAGGTATCGGTGGCAATAGCGAATGGAGATGACAGGTTGGGCATTTGAAGTGTCGGTTCTTTGACAAAGCATTCTTTGAGAAGGTCAAAGGTCATTTGTGTTTTATTCGTCCAAGACCATGGGTGATTCTTCTTTGTTAGGTCAAGGAGGGGTTGTGCAATGTCGGAGTAATTTGGAATGAATCATTGGTAGAAGTTGGCGAAACCAAGGAATGAGCAAACTTCCTGTACATTAGCTGGTGTGGGCCATTCCTTGATTCCTTTTACTTTTATAGGGTCCATAGCCACTTTCCCTGGTCGGATGATCATTCCTAAGTATTCTACCTGGGAGGTTGCAAAGGTGCATTTTTCTAGCTTCAGACATAGATCCAGTTCTTTCATCCGTTGAAGGACTCTTTTTGTCTGTTCTTCATGCTTCGTTGCATTCTCTGAGAAGATTAAGAGGTCATCCATGTAAATGATTAGCCATCCTTCAGCTATCAGATCCCTAAAGGAGTCGTTCATAAATTTTTGGAAGGTGGGGAGGGAGTTTGTAAGACCAAAGAACATTACTGTGGGCTCGAAAAGCCCTTTGTGAGTGATGAAGGCTGCTTTCCATTGGTCCCCTTCTTTGATTCAGACGTTATTGTATCCCCATCGTACGTCAAATTTCGTGAATAGCTTAGCAGTTTTCAATTTATCGATGAGGTCAGAAATTAAGGGAAAGGGGTATGTATCTCAGACGGTATGTTCGTTTAGGTACCTATAGTCTTGACAGGGGCGGAGTCCACTGTCTTTCTTTTTTACAAAAAAGAAAGGGGATGCTTGTGGGGAGTTCGAAGGTCTGATTTTTCCAGTACGAAGGTTTTCTTCCATGAAATCCTCAGCGGCCTTGCATTTGTCAGGAGATAATGGGTATAGCTTCCCAATTTTTGGGATGAAGGTTTCATCCAGGTTTATGGCATGGTCATATGGTCTGGTTGGAGGAACATGGTTGGTAGCTTCCTTTGTGAAGATGGATGCATATTGTGAATATTCCGGGGGTAAGACGGGTTTTAATTTAGTTGCCGATGCTTCCTGGGCTAGTGTGGTGGCGGTGGTTACTTTTCATACCAGTTTCTCCAGTGGTTGGGCTAGAAACCTGGGTCCTACTTTGATAATTTGGTTGATGGAGTATTGTCTAACTTCCTTTTCCACATTTTCTGAGGGTAAATCCTTTCCTAGATATCGACATATTCCTTCGATGGCTATTCCATCGAAGTTTCTATGTTTTGGTGGGGGGGTGGTCTTTTTGGAGAGGGAGATACGATGATTGGTTTTAAGGTATCCTGCTCGTCTTGCCATGTGAGAAATGGAAAGCTCAACAGACTTGTCAAGTTTTTCTTGAAGACAGATGATTCCTCTCTGCCAGTCAATAGCAGGATTTGCTTCTTGAAGCCAGGGATGTCCTAATATGACATTTTCTTTTCCTGCATTCATGACGTAGAATCGGATTCTCTGGGTAATGCTCCCAATTTTGACATACAGGGTAGCAACTTTGTTACACATAGTGTTGTTGGTTCAATCAGTGTTTCGAATAAGGATCGGTTGCGAAGGTTTCTCCATGGGTATTTTGTTCCTTTTTATGAAGTCTTTGTCGATACAACAGATTTGTGCGCCAGAGTCGACGAGGGCTGTGGTGGTGACGACTTTTAGTGTTTGTACCGAGGTGATAAGGTTGAGGGAGATGTATAGGGAGTGGGGTTTTATTTTGGTTTGTGGTACAGTTACATGATTTATGGAAGCTACTTGCGTCTCGAGTGGCTTCCTTGTTAAAAATCCTGGTCATAAGTCTTGGTCAACTGTTCCCAGGAGGTGGCTCCTTCTCTGAGGATTCTCCCTACAGTGACCTCTTCTTTGACTTCTTCTATGGTGGCGGTGGTGGTAGCCACCTTTTTGGCTGGGGGTCGTTTGTCTGATCGGGGGGGAATGGGAGGTGGTCCAGTGCAATTTTTGGCCATGTGGCCTCTCTGTCTGCATCGAAGGCAATGTCCTTCTTTAAAGCATTGTTGTCGTTCTTCTGGAGTAAGTTTTGGGATGCGTTCCAGCTTATCAATGTCCATTGCATTGGGATCTCTTGGAGTTTGAGGAGTATTTGGGGAGGGTTTAGTGGAGGGGTGTCCTTTGGCTATCCCCATGGCGAGCTTCTCCTGGTTCCACATTTTTACTGTTTTCTTGTACCAGGCATCGGGAGTGTCAGGGACGGTGTCGGTTGCGTAGATTCTTTTCATGAGCCAAGTGGGTATTCCTTGTCTGAAGTATCCACAGACAGTGGGGTGATGAGCTGTGTCAGAGAGTTGTCCATTAGCGACTCTCATTTTGAACTCGCTAATATATTCCTCAAGTTGTTCTCCTTGAGTTATCTTGGTGGTGGCAAGCCACGTTCTGGCTTGTTCTTCGGTGTCTTGGGTTATGAACGAGGCCCTGAAATCTGTCCAAAATTGGGCCATAGTTCCAAAGTTTGGGACTGCTCTGGCTGTGGCGGCTACAGTCCTAGCGTCTGCCCATCTCAGGGCGTTTCCTTCAGTGAGGTACAAAAGGGCAAAGATGACTTGTTTTTCATCATCATCATATATGGCTCGGTTGATGTGGAGATATCATGCTACTGCATTCAACCAGGATTCCCCCTTTTTGAGGTCTCCATTGTAGTTGGTGGGAACCCCTATCCTGAGTTCAACGGATCTAACGGGTATATTTTGTCCTTGATTCCCCATGGGTAGGTTGAAAATTCATCCTGTTTGGGCAATGGGTGTAGGTGATGGTGGGGTGGGAGCTCTAGGGATTATTACTTGGTGAGGGAATTGGTGTGCAAGCTGGGTTGCTTCAGCATTTCTTTGGTGTAGTTCTTCTGTAGTAGGTAGGGTTTCTTCTGGGTCTAGGTATTCCAAAGGTTCTTCCTCTTCTGGGGGAGTAGGAGAATTGGAGGGGGAGGTTTCGACAGGTGGACTGTGTCGATATGTGGAAAAGATGGATGTGGGGATTCGGGGGCATTGTTCTTTGGGGGGAATGGTGATAGAGTTGCTGCAATGAAGGCAGACTCGTTTAGGAGAAAGCTAGTTCTTTTGTTATGCTTGGACCATGTAGGTACGAGCGTAGACTCAAGCTATGAGGATTGACTACTCGTTTTTAGAGATGAGTAGCAGGGGGGACTAAGAGTGAAGCATAGTGACTGCTTGGAAGAGATCTGAGTGAGTGTTCAAGCCAATGGAGGTTGGATTGAGTAGAACTAGCTTAGATATACAAGTACATGGAGAACCCTAGTTATAGGGTACGGAATGGCACATGGACCACGTCCGTGTATAGTACATCGTATCATAAATAGAAAGCCAAGAACAAGTGTAGTGGTACAATAGAAAAGAACAAGGGTGACCATATAAGGTGACGGACGTTATAGAGGGTGAAATGTAACAAGTACTGGTGGCCAGGATTAGCCACCTTCATACGAAAATACATGGAGGAATGTGCTACTTGCCAACAAAACAAAACTAACACCCATCCCACCGCTGCCCCACTCATTCCCATACCTTCGATGGCCACGAAACCCTTTCAAAACATTTCTTGCAACCTTATCACCGACCTCCCCTCATCCAAAGGTTTTGATAGTCTACTGGTCGTGGTCGACCATGGTCTTACAAAGGGGGTAATCCTATGTCCAACTAAGAAAACAGTGGACGCTGCAGGGATTGCTGCACTCTTCCTACAAAAAGTCTACAAAAGATTTGGACTATACGACAAAGTAATATCGGATCGATGACCTCAATTCATGTCCTCCTTCGCCAAAGAACTAGGAAAACTCCTGGGATACCAACTCTCTCTGTCTACGGCTTATCACCTGCAATCTGACGGAGAAACAGAACAGGTCAATCAGGAAGTTGAAACCTACCTACAAATCTTCTGCAGAGCCAATCCCTCTTCATGGACAGACTTAATCCCATTCGTGGAATTCACCCACAACCACCGACCCCACTCTGTCACCCACCAATCCCCATTCTACCTCATGATGGGGTACGAACCACGCCCACTCCCCTCCACCCTCCCTTCATCCACTATACCTGCCCTGGAGGAACGACTGAAATTCCTAAACACCGCTTGAATGGAAGCCCTAGCTGCTCATGACTTAGCCAGACAAGTCATGAAAGCCTGAACATTTGGGAAAATTGTCCAATTAAGGAAAGGGGATAAAGTGTGGCTGGAAGCCCGAAACCTGAAATGACTTCTCCCGAACCCAAAATTCTCCCCTAAATGAGAAGGACCTTTCGTAATCACGGAACAACTTTCTCCCATCACTTTTAAACTTTGACTCCCACAGTTGTGGAAAATTCACAACACGTTCCACACTTCCCTTTTCTCCCCTTACAAAGAAAATGATATATATGGCAAAAACTTCCCCAATCCACCCCCAGAGCTTATTGATGACAAAGAACATTATGAGATCGAAAAGATAATTCATCATCAAGGAACCAATACCCAACGGAAGTACCTGGTCCGATGGAAGGGATACTCGGCTAATGAAGACTTCTGGTTACCGGAGATGGAGCTTCAATCGGCCTCTGAAATTCTCTTAGACTATAAAAAGTCCCTTCGATGCCAATAATCCCCATCCTCTTGACCACCATCACCCGGATACTAAATACCCACCATGTCCATCGAACTCAACAACAACGACTTTGCACCTACCACTCCCGTCGAATCTCCTCCTTCCAACAAAATTCCCTTCTTCCCCGCTCCTCTCCCTGATCACCCCATCGAACAACCTTTTCCTGTAGAACATTTTCCATTCTTTCTACACAGACAACCTCAACAAGAAACCACCAAAGAAGAATTCACAATTCTTGACACCGCCATGCTAGACCCTCACCTCATTTTCCCCATGGAAAAGATTCTTTCCCCATCCTCTGTGTTCACCACCCTAATAAAACTCTACACAAGCCATATGTCCATCCGAAACCACCTCCTCGCTCTTACAGGACTTCTCTCCAATAAACCAGACATTACACCCGCCCTCACCCTGATGCAAGCTGCCGACTTACAGGTCCATCATAACCTTCTAACCCTGATGGCCCAGCTCCATTTCAAAGATGTGCTTTCCTCTGTAGATGCAGTTCTTCGAGAAATGGGGACCTCAAACCAGACTCTTCCACAAGGGTTAATCACTGAAGAAGCATTAGACCTATCGGCGAATGACTTTGTAAACCAGGACGACCCTCCTCTTCCCGAATTTCACTATAGGTACTGGGCCGCTTGCTTACATTGCCATCACACTAGCCATGATCAACCTCATTGCCGACAATATCATTGTCCAGCATGTCGGCAGTGGGCTCCAGGTCATACTCTCAGAAACTGCTGACAATGTCCCCGTTGGACCTACAGGACAGGTCAGAGGTCATCATCCTCTTCTGCATCTTCTACATCGTCTAACTCTCCTCCCTCTCCTCGTCCTCATCACCACCCCTACTTGAGAGGTCACCCCCAAGGGTTGAGACAGTTCCACTATGCCGCTGTCAATACTTCTCCTCCTCCTTGTCCCATACCCCCTATGGATCACATTCATTTATCCAGAGCAACCACATGTGCAACTACCCCTGCCCTTGATTCACCAAACCAGGAAGTCACACCAGCTCTGTGGGGTTCACTTTCTGACCCTGACGACAACTCCAACAATGAAAATGACAAAAATATTCCACCATCCCCTTGATACTCACTGGTTGTGCTGATTACTCGCCTACCTTTTGACCCCATTCTTCCAGTTCCTGAAATCCCTTCATCGCCTACTCCCCCTCCATCTTATCACTCTACCCCTACTACCAATGAACCCACTATTGACCCAGTAGAGCTTCAAAGGTTAACCATTCAAGGGTTGCACAAGTTGGCAGAACACATGGTTCAACAACATGCATTGAGAATTCAACAGATGTTGAACAATGACGAGGATGTCCCATTTCATGTCTATATGGATCATCAGGATGCGATCTATGCAGCGAGGACTCCCTCTCCCCCATCTCCATTTCGTGAAGATCTCCCTGGAAATTATATTCCCCCCTATCTTACTCAAAGCGATAACATAACCAGGGAGGAAGATGAAGATGAACTTGTAGGTTGGGGTATTAGAGATTGAAAAGAAAAGTGGAATTTTCATCTTGACAAGGAGCTAATGTTACAATTCCTTAATGATGAGACCTGTTACATTCATTTCCCTATATGGTCATCCTTGTTTCTTCTTTTGTTCTGTTGGACTTCCTCTTCGTTTTCCTTTTATGATAATGTACCATACACAGACATGGTCTGTGTGCCATTCCATACCCTATAAATAGGGTTCTCCATGTACTATTATCTCTAAGCTAGTTCTACTCAATCCAACCACCATTGGCTTGACCACTCACTCTGATCTCTTCCTCACGATCACTACGCTGTAAGAATGTAATATGTTATGGGGATGCTGAACCGAGAGTAGGTGAATGCAGAATCAGCAGAGGAAAAGGGAATGAGTGTTTTGTCCCAAGGGGTTCCAGCTGGGTCTAGGGTTAGAAGGGGTAGCTTTGAGGGTGACCATGCGGAAGACGGGCGGAGTTGCAGAAGGTCTAGACGACCAAGAAGGGATGATGTGAAAGTTCCGACCTGAAAAAGATCCGGAAATACCAAGAGACGACTGGGTGTTACCTCTCTGAGTGCCCTCTCACTTTTGCGGAGTGCTTCCACTTAGGCACCAACTGTCCGAGTCTGAAAAAGGTCCAAATTCCCAGGAACCTTACAAGGCTTTATAGTCTGGGCATTCCCGAGACTTAAAAAGGGTAAAGTAAAGTAAGCAAATGAACCGCCACAAGTGTCTAGTGGTCAAATACCCACAAACACACCTAAATAAATTCTGACTAATCAAAAACTTCGAAAGGAAATCAAAATCACTAAGGTAGGATATTCCGACTGGTATTTCCGGTCACTGGTAGGTAGAGTGAAGTTCAATGTGCTGAAGATAGTCAAGGTAAGACCTGCAAAGGGTAGAAGTGTAGTTAATGATGTCTGTATCATATTTCCGAACGAAGAAAACATAGACCATGAATGCCCAGAATGAAAGGTAGTCCCAACAAAACCAGAATTAAATCAGAATTAAAATAGCTTCACACCTGGGGGACACAAGGCTTTCTGGACTTTCTTAAGGTGGGGTACAAGGATTCTAGAGAAGCTAGGATTGCTCTGAAACCAACCTTACCACCGTAGGAAGCACCCTGCTCCTACACTGGACAAACCCAAGAGCATTGTGAAACAAGTGGTAAGCATGCAAAACATCATCTGGAATGAATTCTGAGCTCGAGACGCTGTCACAGCTCGCACCAAAAACACAACCTCTGTCAAGCATCACAATACCTAGTGGACTGAGGTGTGCAGATTTGACGCATACCTCATGGAAGAATATTTCAGCTCTCATATTGCCAATTGAACCCGACGTATCTAGCAGGCGAATTGAGTCAGCTCACCCGATGCCACAGCCATTCATGTCTGTCACATTGTCCGGAATGGAGATGAAGCCAGAGAGCATTCAAAACGACTCTACAGGCTGTGATTCATTTCCAGCGGAGGGAAATGTTACTAGTAGGTCTTGGGTTATCGTTTTCTGTGTGAATGCTGAAGGGCTTTATTGAGTCACACCCAAAACAAATGATGATGTAAGATCATGCAGCCAAACCAGCCCGGATATGTCGATTCTAAGAAGTGCAAGCAGCAGAGAGACCTACCGACTCATTCTAGAAAGTCGGATCTGCAGTCCAGGTTTGTTGAAATCCCATATTCGCAAGCTGAGCTGACATTGGAATTCATGCAGCAAGATGCAGAGGTAATTAGACATGAGCGACCCTGCCTGCAGCAGGATTCATTTCTAGGTCCCCTTCCTGAGATTTATCTCCCAGGTATGTGTCCTCCATGTCTCATAGTTCTTAACGAATGACCCAAGCTATAGATACGCTGGCAGTGTGGATATGGTATCAAGAAACTTTGGCGCCTTGCAAAATCGATTATAAAGAGGGCCTTGACCATCCGATGATGTGGGCATTGGAGGATTATCAATGGAGGTTTCTGGCAGTGTGTGAATGGTGGCACAGGGTTCTTGAAGAGCAATGGAGTATGTTACAGGAGTTGGAAAGGTTGCAGCGTGAGCGCAAAATGTATGGAACATCAGATGCATATTGAATTGAGGTACCTTTTTTGGCCTTCATGTATAAACTCAGGCAGGCTTTGGCATATATTTCATGTCCAATTTTTTACATCCAGCAATTTACTGCATGCTTGTAGGGGCCTGCACCTGTGCCGCACTTACTATCTACCCCATTTATGTGGGCCTTCCCGACTGCTTACGGTCTTTTTCCATGTGGACCTAACAATGGGATGCAGATCTACTTCTTCACATGCATGCAACTGCCCCTCATTTAGTGTCTCTTCTTGCAAACTTGGGCAGCCCAAATGCATGCTGAACATCTACTTGATCACCTCTAATATGCCATATGTAAGCGGTCCCTTTGTAATGCATTCATTTGCACTGCAACAAGTGTATTCATGTGCTGTAAATGTGCTCTTTCATATTGATGCAGGTCCGCCCACCATTCTGCTACATGCGACCATGGGCCCGCACGTATGTCAATCTTGTACCCCACCATATTAGTGCGGTCCCTCCCGACCATTTCGATCTCTTCCCCTTTTGTCAAACAGGCCTGCAGATGTGCAGTGCGTCTAATTCGTCGGATACCTGAGGACCTGCACTTCAAACTGTGGTCACTTTCTGTGAACTTGCAGGGGCCGGTGCGTATATCGGATGTCCATCGCATCACATTGATGAGGCCCCCCCCCTGCCA
This sequence comes from Tylopilus aff. striatulus, assembly GCA_038094335.1. NCBI lineage: Eukaryota > Fungi > Basidiomycota > Agaricomycetes > Boletales > Boletaceae > Tylopilus > Tylopilus aff. striatulus. Next base: position 2,766 of record JBBPTY010000786.1, on the reverse strand, counting down.
TCATATTTCATGCAGCTGCAGGGCAGCACCTATATCGGCCTCCAGTCTCACCATATTAATGCAGGCCCTCCCTATTTCTTTCAGTTGCTTCCTATGAAGTCAAACAGGCCCACAGGTATGTCGTATATCTACTTCCTCAGATAGACATGGGCCTTCACACCTTATTGCAGTTGCACTTACCTCAGTGTATGTAGTCAGGCCCAACCGTATATTGCACATCCGCTCTTTCACACTCATGTGGGCCCCCCATTGTGCTCTATTCACATATTGGCCCCCAACTATGTCGATGTTGTCCCCCGCCATATCAATGCAGGCCTGCTCGTTATCTTACATTACCCACCCAGGGGCCTGGGCTTATGTTTCCATTCTTCCCCATTATATCATTTTGGGCCTGCCTGTCATTTTACAATGTGCAACCTGGGGCCCACACCTATGTTACTGTTGTTTCCTGCTATATTATTTTGGGCCTGCCTACCATTCTACATTAGGCATCCAGGGGGCTGTGCATATGTTACCATTGTTCCCTGCTATATTAATCCAGGCCCACCACCAATTCCACTCTATTCACATGTGGGCCTGCGCCTGTTACAGTTGTCTACCTTTATTCCCTCACATCGCACCGTTGGTCTAGGTCCTTTCCTTATTTAGCCTTTCTTGTCTTCTCCATAAGGACACTGTCTCCTTGATCGCTTCTCTTATAGCGACTCTGTATCCCCGTTTACCCACACTGCTTCTATTGTTCCTCTTTATTCCTTCTTGTTCTATTGACCTGCCCTTAGGTGAACTCAGTTCACAATATATACCGTAGCCTCCATGTATGTAGTTTTCCCACGCTTGATCTACGCAATTATACGTTCTATCTTGTGTCCTAGTGTGAAGGCCAGTCCCTTCACTCTGAGTATTGTCTAAGCGGATCTTCCATAGATCCTTCCCCTCGTCCCTCGTAGTCTCTAGACGCAGAGCCTCTTCATGAGTGCCTCCTAGAGTGACTAACCACAGGATCTAGCGTACAGCGTAACACTGATCAATAAGCATCTCAGTCAGGCTGAAACATAGCCTAAGACATAGTCTGAGCCATAACATATAGCTTACTTGATCTAATTCAGTAGCTAGGATATATATACAGGACAGTAGCTAGGGGATAGATAGAAATCGTACCTCATCTCTTACCCCCACCAAAGGGTTCTCTGTCTGAGCTCTAAGTCACCCGTGCTATCGACCTAAACGTTCCCACGATCCCTTATCGTCGAAACCTAGGAAGTCCTGGGCAGATGGCAGAGATGCCACAGGGCTTCACAGGGGTCTAGGAGCAGAGTTGTAACTTGGGGAAACTGAGGGTTCTCTCCTGCAGCCTCTGAGGGATTCAGAGAACAAAGAGGCAGAGGACAACCAAGGAGGACAAGAGGATGACAAGGTCAGGTCAGAGCACTGAGGAAGAGGCTAGGGGGCAAGGAACCTTGGTGTAGGACTTACTGTATGTGTCATGCCCTTGCTCAGGTCTGATCCTTGTTTCAGAGGTAGGAGGTGGAGACGAGTCCCCAAGAGGAAACTCACTGGGAGGGAGGTATGAGAGGTGAGAGGTAGTAGATATTGGGATGACAATTTGAATAACTAAGCTAGGGTACATCAGAGGGGTAGAGGGACTTATATATGAAGTCCAGAGCAAGGTTTGAAAGGAGGAAAGTATATATCATGAGGTAGGAGAAAGAGATGAAGCCCAAAGTAGAATTCATAGGGTTAAGCAAAGAATGCTATAGACCAAGTATGCTACATGATGAATAACCCTATAAAGGATGAACAAGTGAAAGGGGGAGATCTATAGGATTCAGTGAGGCAAGTGGCCAGTAGTCAGAGGGCTTGCAAGACAAAGAAGATCAGAGTATCTACAAGAAGGAGGTTTGGAGGAGGAAATGCTGGCAAGGCTATGGATGGAATTGAAGGGGGTCAGATATTGTTCTGGGAGGTGGACTGAAGTCCAGAGGACACAGGGGGATCAGGTGGGGACCTCTTAAGGAGGTATAGGAGGGGATGGATGGAGATGAGTCTGGAGGTGATGGGGGTTCATGGAAATGCTTGAGGGAAGCACTATATGGTTCAGAGTGCCAGAGGAAGGCAGGAAGGACCCACAAGGGACTCAGAGAGGAATAGTGTCAGAGTAGGGGGTGATAAAGGGGCTAGTTTGACATGGATATGACTATCAAATCCCATCCCTGATGGGAAATAGAGAGGGGGTTTGCAGGGATGAGGTATTTTGAAGGGGGATGAGGGTGTCATAGAGGGGGTACCTAAGGGTACAAGGGGTTGGGGGATAAACTCCTGAGGGACTCCTGAGGGATTGATGTAAGTCCTGTTGATGAGGAGTGAAGTCCAGAGTTTCCAATAGGAGTTTGTAGGGGATTGCTCCCTAAGAGGTCCCAGGTAGACAGAGATGCCACAGGCCTCATGGGGATCTAGGAGCAGGGTTAGAACTCAGGGAAACTGAGGATTCTTTGCCCTGGTGTAAGAAACAAATATCTTGTGCACTGACTCCAAGAGGAAATCAGAGACAAGGAAAAAGACAGAAGGGGCAAGATATCATCCAAGGGGTCTCAACTGGGTTTGAATGAATGGTGTAGCTCAACCAGAGCTCAGTATGAAGAAATAAGGCAATGCAGTGTAGGAGCTGGAAGCTCACTATGGTTGCAAGGAGAGAATTGGAGAGGTTTTATTCACAGGTCTTCTAGGTCATCCTAAGTGAGTCCCAATGTAAGACAACAAAAATATATC
>JBBPTY010000785.1:0-13595 GCA_038094335.1 Tylopilus aff. striatulus | reverse complement strand
AAAGGAAAAAGAGCAGCCAGGAAAGGGTAGTATCCAGAGTGAATTGTAACATCACTCAGATGAATCTGTTAAACTTCAGACCACACTGCTACCCACATTTTGTAGTGTTAGGGCTACTTTCTTACCTATGCAGCTCACCCTGGCCATTGGACCAGGTGGCAGTAGTTTCTTCCATTTCCTCTTGTACAGTCCCAGGTATGCCCAGACTATAAAGCCATGTACATGGCACCTAATAAACAGTGTTTCCCACTTAGAAGGAACCACCAGTGAGTATCTGGGGAAGATCCAGAGTAAGTGACCAATGCAGATCTTTCATTTAATCATCTTTCTTCCCTCTTCTTACACTCAGCTGGTACTTCACCCAGCTTGACAGCCCCTATTTCTGTGCAGTTGCACTTGCAGTTGCTTGGACTCATTTTCTCTTCACTCAGGTTGGTCAGCCCTCCCTTGTTAAGGCTACCATTGCAGAAATAATACTGTTGGAAACCTTTGGGATGTTCACTCACCCCTTCTTCTCTTTTCTTTTCCCTGCTTGCACTAAGGTGCTTGGTCAAGGTCCACCACAAGATATATTTTCATTGTCTTACAACACAACCATTGATGCCACAGAAAAGACCACTGCAACCTTTGCCAAAGATGCTGAAGGGACCATCTTCTCCTTTGATGTCAAAGCTACCACTTGAAGTGAAATAGGATGACTTTGACAAACTCTTTTCAAATTAGAGGACAGAACTTGGAATGATGGATTCCAATGATACATCTCTAAATTCCAAAGTCTCACTTCCCAAGTCCAGACCATGGATGAGGCAACCCTGATTGACCACCTGGGCATGGGAATGGATAGTCAAATCACCACCATGCTCTTGTCCATGACCCCCATTCCTAAAACAGTTGATGCTTGGATCAAGCAAGCAAAAATCTTTCATACTCAAAAAATGTGCATTTAGTCCTTCTGAGCTGGAAAAGGAATTTCCACCCCCTATAGTAATTGACCTGCCAAAGACCCCCATGCCATGGACATTGATGCCATCACCCTCTGAAAACTCTCTTCTCTTGAATGAGTTCAATGTATCCAAGAAGAACATTGTTTCCATTGCAGAAAGAAAGGACACAATGCTCAACAATGCACCAAGTATACCACCTCATTATCCAAGGCTAATTCCCCTACCCAGAACATTTGCACTATTGAAACACCTTCCACAACTTCCTCCCAGATCTCATACACCCCCTCAGTTATCAAAACTTATGTAGCCTCACTAAAGATTCAAGGGAAATCTAAACAGGAGGTCCTTCAAATCTTAAAGATGTGCTTTGAGGAGTCAGCAGAAGAAGTGGTGGTGACTCTTATCAATGACTCAGATTTTTGAAATGGAAGTAACCTCAACATTTGCTTCTATAGACCTAGCCCATGTAATCACTGCTCTGCCCAATGAAAGAACACTTTGCATCCCTGTAAAACTCAGAGCCAGGCAACAAATTGTTGAAACCACAGCCCTTGTTGATTGTGGAGTAACCAGTAACTTCATTGACATCAGACTCCTTACGCTTGCCAACTTCCTCCTGAAATGACTTCCCAAACCCATAATTACCCATAATGTGGATGGGACCACCAACACCAAAGGAACCATCCTTTGCAAAGCCAAAACTGACCTACTATTCACTAGGTGAAAGGAGGAAGTTGAACTCATGGTGCTTAGTCTGGGACAATGTCAGATTATCCTAGAAATGCCTTGGTTAAAGAAATGGAATCCTAAGATTGATTGGAACTTCCATTCAATCTCCCTCCCTCAAAAACCTTGAACACCCACTGACCAAGACCTCTCTTCCCAACAATATCTGCTTCAATGGCTTGGCCTAGACATGGACAGAGAAATTGCCCTCCAACTCACCCAAAGATTCCCAGGGGATGTTGAGTCTCTTCATGAGTACCTCCCCTCAGGCTATAATGGTGAATCCATTGGTAAGATCACCATTTTGACCCAACTGGCCCAAGCAGAAACCCCCAAGGAAATGAATATCCCTAGATAATGTAACAATTTCAAAGACATCTTCTCAGAGTCCACCCATGATAAGCTACCTCCCCACCAATCCTATGATTACACCATTGACCTTAAACCATCTTTTGTTCCAAAAATTGCTAAGGTATACCCCCTAAACCCAGCCAAAAAGGGAGCCTGCAAGGCTTTTATCAAAGAAACCTCAAGACAGGAAGGATATATCCTCCAAATCCCCTCAAGCATTCCCATTCTTCTTTGTACCTAAGAAGAATGGATTTTTATACCCTTGTCAAGACTACCAATACCTGAATTCTCACACTGTTCACAATGCCTATCCTCTTTCATTGATCTCAGAACTGATCAATAACACAAAGGACTCCACCTGGTTCATCAAATTTGACATCCATTGGGGATACAACAACATTCGTATCCATGAGAAAGATCAATGGAAAGCAGCATTCATTACCCCTCTAGGACTCTTCAAACCTATAGTGATGTTCTTTGGCTTTAACAATACTCCCCCTACATTTCAAACCTTCAAGAATCATATCTTCACTGACATGATAGCAGAGTGCTGACTAATGATTTATATGAATAATATTGGTATCCACACTGGTGGAGATCTCAAACTCCACCATGAACAAACTTACAGGGTACTTCTTTGTTTACAGGAACACAGCCTATCCCTCAAGGGTACCAAATGTCTCTTTGATGCCAAACACATGGAATTTCTAGGAATCATCATAGGACAAGGGAAGGTTGAAATGGACCCAACTAAGTTAGAAGCTATTAGAACCTTGAAACCCCCTACCAAGTCAAGGGAGTCCATTCATTCTTGGGATTCACAAATTTCTATTACAAATTTATCCCCAACTTCTCCAATATTGTTGCTTCCTCAAACCTATTAACCAGAAAAGATGAACCATGAGTATGAACTCCCCTTCAACAATGTGCTTTTAAATCCCTCAAAGCTATCTTCTCATCCACACCTGTATTCCACATCCCTGATGTCACTTGCCCCTTTACTCTTATGACTGATGCATCACTCCTCACAGCCAGAGCTATCCTCATGCAATGGGACACAAATGGTGACCTACACCTCTGCACCTACTTCTCCAGGACCTTCATCCTGGCAAAGTGAAACTATGACATTTATGATTGAGAACTCCTAGCAGTGGTCTTAGCATTGGAGGAATGGAGGCAGTATCTATTGGGCACTTCCCACTTTATTATCATTCTCACTGACCATAAAAACTTGTCTTATCTCAAGGATCCTAGGAAACTATCTTGCCAACAGGCTTGCTGGTCCCTATTTCTCCAAGATTTCCCTATTGAATGGCAAGTAACTCCCAGTGCCAAGATGGGCCCTGCAAATGCACTGTTCAGAAAGAAGGAGATAGATACCTCCTCTGACAACACAAATACCCCCATCTGCTGTGAACCCACAATTATCAACACCCTAGACCTCACCCTTGCCTGCCACATCCAGAACTCCTCTGCTTCAGACCCTCTAGTTCTGAAAGCCATTGAGAACCTCCATGATGGAGATCCCCTATTCCCCCAATCCAAATTCTCTGATTGGTCCTATACTGACAGCCACCTCTACTACAAGAACCACATGTATGTGCCCCAACCCAAGCAGTCCACCCTCCTACACTCTCTCCATGGCTCCCTCATGTCTGGCCATGCAGGTAGATACCATACCCAAGCCCTGGTCAAAGAGACTTCTGGTGGCCAGGTGTTATAGTTGCCCACTTGTCATACATTATTGTCCCTTGTTATCATCTAGATTGGTCTATTTATATTGCTATACACTTTCATCTCCAAGGACATTACCTCCTTTGCCCTTCTCTCTCATGATGGGCATGTATCCCCTTCTTCCATATTTCCTTATTCTCTCTTCATTTACCTACCTTCATCTTTTAAATAAATTACCATCCATGTATGTAGTTTTCTCATGCTTGTTCTATGCAATTCTATGCTTGACTTGTGTCCTGGACCCATGGCCTTAGTCCCACTGTTCTAAGTAAGCAAACTCTTGGATCCTTAGTCACCTCCTCACTTGTCCCTCGCTCTCCAGACACAGTGCCTCCTGGAGCCACTGATCACAGGTTTCACATAATGTGTAACAAAAGAACAAGCATTCTTTCAACCCCCTGTCTTTAGGAGCAGGTCTACCCCCTTGCATGAGAAGAGCCTTTGGACTTCTCAGTCTTGACAACTCTGGCTCTGAAGAAGAACCCCCAGCCCCAGCCCCAAGCTGACCTCAACCCCAGAATACTCCTAGTATCCCTAGTAACCCACAGCTTCACCCTAGACCCTGCATACCACTAGTGGCAATTTCCCTAATACCCATTGAACCTCAGAGAACCCCACCACACCCCAGCAATCCCCTGCCCTTTGCAAACTCAACACTCCCTAGCCCAACAGTACCCCCTGTCCCCCTTGCCCCAGTACCCCCAGTCCCCCTTGCCCTAGTACCCCCTGCCCCCCTTACCCCAATACCCCCTATCCTCCATGCCCCACAGATCCCCATGGCTGCTGAACTTAGAGCCACTCTTCCTGCTAATTTCAATGGGAAACCAGAAGACATCACCTGATGGACACTAGCAATGGAAGAGTACTTTGACCTTAATGCTGGCATCTATGACACCAACAAGAAAAAGATTTACACCATGCTAAACAAACTCACCAGTGGAGATGGAGCCAAAGTTGCTGAATGATGGTATGCATGAATGAAGGACCCAACCATTGATATTGCTGAAAGACAGTTGCAAACTTTGTCAAAGACCTTGAAACAATAATCTTTCCCTTTGATATCAAAGCTACCACTCACAGTCAAATTGGAAAACTCAAGCAAACCCCTTTCAAGCTAGATGATGGAAGTTGGGATGATAGATTTCAACAGTACATCACAACCTTCCAAAACCTAGCAGCAAAGGCCCAAACCATGGACAAGGCTACCTTAATTAACCACCTTGGTGTCAGAATGGATAGTCAAATCACCACCATGATCTTGTCTATGTCCCTGGTCCCTGAAACAGTTGATGCCTGGATTAAATAGGCAAAAACCTTCCATGTGCAAAAGATGTGTATCTTATCCCTCTGAGCTGGGAAAGGAATTTCCACCCTCTATAGCAACTGCCCTGCCAAGGACCCCAATGCCATGGATGTTGACACTATCACCCTTTGAAAACTTTCCCCCTTTGAGTGAGCCCAATGTATTCACAAAGGATGCTGTTTTCAATGCAGGAAAAAGGGACATAACACCCAACATTGTACCTCCTCAGCCATAGAAACATATGTAAATTCACTAAGAACACAAGGGAAGTCTGAGCATAAAGTGCTTCAGATGCTGAAAATGTGCTTCAAAGAACCTACTGAGAAAGTGGCTGTAACTCTTATAAACAATTCAGATTTTTGAAATCAGGAGTAACCTCAACATTTACTTCTGTAGATCTTGCCCATGTACTTACTGCTCTACCCAATGAAAGAACCCTTTGTATCCCTGTGAAACTCAGAGCTGGGCAAGAAACCATCCAAACCACCACACTCATTGACTGTGGAGCTACTGGTAACTTCATTGATATTGGTCTTTTCACCCTCACCAATTTCCCCCTGAAAAGACTCCCCCAACCCATAACTGCCCACAACATGGATGGAACCCCCAATACCAAAGAAACTATCCTTTGTAAGGCCAAGACCAACCTTCTCTTCCCTGAATACAAAGAAAAAGCTGAACTCATGGTCCTAAGCTTAGGACAGCAACAAATAATCTTAGGAATGCCCTGGCTAAAGAAATGGAACCCTAAGATCAATTGGAACTCCCACTCAATCATTCTCCCCTGAAAATCTTGCAACCCCACCAACCTAGATCTATCCCACCAACATTATCTACTCCAATGGCTCAAACTGGATGAAGACTAAGAAACTGCTCTTCACCTTGCCCAAAGATTCCCTGAGGATGTTGAGTCACTTTGTGAGTACAGTTAACTTCCTTATAACCCATACCCCTTCTTGCAGCACTACTGTCCAAACCTTCAACTCAATGGGGTATGGCTTGCACAGAGTGTAGATAGAAGAGAGATAGTACTACAATCTATCCACAAAGGTCATCCTGTAAATTTAAGTCTTTCATGCCCCAGATGGTGCCAAAGGGGTATGGGTTATAAGGGAGTTGACTGTACCTCCCTTTGGGATATAATAGTGAATCAATCAGCAAGATCACTATTGCTACCCAACTTGTTTAAGCCGAAAGCCCCAAGGAAGTACATCAGCAAATTGGTGAAGCAATGATATATCTAGATATTGATGATATATGTATAAAACTTTGTACTAGTACAAAAAATAAGTATCCAGCCACCATTGGCATGAAAAATAGATGATTCTTAGCTAGTTTATTTTGCATTTTTAAAATGGTGCTACCTTTACCTAGGAATATCATTGAATATCATCTCTTCACCAATTTCCTGATGTAACTATCCCTGAATGGTGTAAGAACTTTGAAGATGTATTTTCCGAATCCACTCACAACAAACTCCCCTCCCATCAACCCTACAACCACACCATCAACTTAAAACCCTCTTTTGTCCCTAAGATTGCCAAGGTGTACCCTCTAAACCCAGCTGAAAAGGAAGCATGTAAAGTGTTTGTTGAAGCACACTTGAAAACTGGACAGATTGTGCCATCAAAGTCCCCCCAAGCCTTTCTGTTTTTCTTACTACCCAAAAAAGATGGGTCTCTTTGTCCCTACCAGAACTATAGGTTTCTTAATTCCCATACCATTTGCAATGCCTATCCTCTGCCTCTGATCTCAGAACTCATCAATGACATGAAAGATGCTACCTGGTTCACCAAATTTGACATCCATTAAGGATACAACATTCACCTTCAAAAAGAAGACCAATGGAAGGCTACATTCATCACCCCCCTGGGCCTTTTTGAACCAACCATTATGTTCTTTGGATTCAACAATGCACCCCCCTCCTTTCAGGCATTCATGAACCACATCTTCACCAATATGATCTCTGAAATATGGCTGAAAATCTATATGGATGACATCAGCATCCACATTAATGGAGATATTGAACTCCACTATAAAAGAACTCACAGAGTGCTACTCCACTGTAGGAGCAACGGGCTCTCTACAGTTGCAACCCCCTAGTTTCCAGCTTTTCACTTACAGGTCCTTGGTTGAGTCCAGTGATGCCCCAAGTCAAGTGTGTCCCACCCAAGCAAGTCATGTTGGTCAAGTATCACTGGCCAAGTATGGCCTGGTCATTTTCAGTTCACTTGAAGTAAGTCTCAGTTGATATTCACATTCCTTCACATTAGTAGGCTTACACAGGCAAGTATAGCCCCTGTCTGAGCATTTTTAGACCATCCAAGTAGGATCATCCAAGACCCAGCAGCAGTGACTGTGTGGCTGTGCATGTGGTGTTGCTCAGGCAGATCTGTTGGATTTTGGACCACACTACTACCCACATTTTGTAGCATTAGTATTACTTTATTACCTACACAGCTGACCCTGACTGTCAGACCAGTCAGCAGCACTTTTTAGTCCCTCTCATATAGTCTTGGGTATGCCCAGACTATAAAATCATGTACATGCTACCTAATAAAAAGCTTTTCCCACTTGGAAGAACCATCAGTGAGTGTCCAGGGAAGCTCAAAGTAAGTGACCATCATAGGTCTTTCATTCTATCATATTTCTTCTCTTCTCTAGCGCCCAGCTGGTACTTTGCCCAGCTTGGCAACCCTTATCTCTGTGCAGTTGCACCTGGAGTCACTTGAACTCATTTTCCTTCTCACTCAGGTTTGGTCAGCCCACCCTTGTTAAGGCTACCATTGCAGAACTAACTCTGTTGGAAACCTTTGGGATGATCACTTGTTCCTTCTTTTCTTTCTCTTTTTCACTTGCACTAAGGCTCTTTCTTGGAGTAGCTGCAAGATATTTTCATTGTCTTACATCTGTCTATTTACATTGCTATACAATTTCATCTTCAAGGATGTTGCCTCCTTTGCCATTCTCTCTCACAATGGGCATGTATCCCCTTCTTCCATATTTCCTTATTCTCTCTTCATTTACCTACTCTCAAGTACCTTCTTCTTTTAAGTAGGTTACCATCCATGTATGTAGTTTTCTCACACTTGTTCTACACAATTCTACACTTGACTTGTGTCCTGGACCCATGGCCATAGTCCCACTGTTCTAAGTAAGCAAACTCTCAGATCCTCAGTCACCTCCTCCCTCATCCCTTGCTCTCCAGACACAGTGCCTCTTTGTGAGTGCCTCCTGGAGCCACTGATCACAGGTTTCACATAATGTGTAGTATCAGGTCTGTCAACCTTTGTCAGGAACTTTGTAATGGGGTGTGCCACCTGCCAGCAGAACAAGGTAAATACCCACCCCTTGGTTCCAACACTGTCTCCCATTCCCTCATCCACCACTCTCCTGTTCAAGCAAATCTCCATGGACCTTATCACTGATCTGCCCCTTCCTGAGGACATGACTCATTAATGGTTGTGGTTGACCATCCCCAAACTGATGGACAGACCAAATGGACCAATCAGAAAGTGGAAACATACCTTCAGATCCTTTATGCTAACCAACCACAAAAGTGGTCAGAATTGCTCACTATAGCCAAATTCCAGCACAACTCTACCCCTTATTCCTTCATCAAAGTCTCCCCTTTCTCACTCCTCCTTGGTTATGTACTCAGAGCCTATCCCCCCCTCAGCAAAACCTTCCTTCCAGCCCTTCAAAGTTGCCTATCTTCCCTAGAAGAAGCTTGAAAGAAAGCCCTGGTGGCACATGAAATGGTCCATTGGATTATGATGGAACAAAGCACAAGAAACTTCTCCCCTTGGAAGACTGGAGATAAGATCTGGTTGGAAGCAACTGATCTCCACCTTCACTACCCCTCTAGAAAACTCACACCCAAATGCCATGGTCTCTTTGAAATTATTCAGGTACTATCACCACTGACTTACTGACTGAAACTCCCCCATACCTGAAAGATACCTGATGCCTTCCATGCCACTCTTCTATCCCCTTACAGAGAAACCACAGCATACAGTCCAAATTTCCTCCATCCTCCTCCCACCATTATTGACTTTGAAGAAGAGTACAAAGTTGATTGGATCATCTCCCACAGAACCATGGGACAAATTCAGAAATATCTGGTTGCATGGAAAGGGTACTCCTTTGCCAAAAATACTTGGGAACCTGAATCCAACCTCTGCCACTCTGACTCCCTCCTCTCACAATATAAAAGGACTCATGTACTGACTTAATCCCCAAGGAGGATGAGGTGTCTCTATCTGAAGTACCCCCTCCCTTGAATGACTTTCTGGACTTTTCATTGCCTGTTCATTGCCCAAATTAACATCTCCACCATCACATTGCTTGCAGTCATTGTTATCATCATCATATCCACCAAAACATGCCCATGACCAATCCCCATGCTAAATGCCTCCAAGAGTCTCCTCAGAAAGCTGATCTCATACTGCTCTGACTTGCCCTCATGAACAGTTATCTCACCCTCAATCTTGAAAACTTAATTGATACTGTTTCTCCACTACTTCTTCTCTTCTCTGCCTGTCTAGCTCAATGATGTCTCAATTTCTTTGCTGAGTTCATCAATAGAAATTCACCTCTCAATAACATTCACACTCAATTCTTAACCTCTGCCCTTCTTCACTTACACAATGACTTAGACCTTCAACTTCTTCATTCCTTATATCAATTAGGAGTCATGGACATGGTGATTGAAACTGACAACACTCTGTGAACCTATGGTCAAACCTGTATCCCTACTAACCCCTCCTCTCACATCACCTCCTCACCCCAGTCTCAGTCTTCAGCATTCCCCCTTTCTACTCACTGCTATCATTCCACTCTTGTCCCTGAGCCAGTCATCCTATCTATTGTGCAATCCTCACCTCCACCAGCTACCCATGAACCTCAGTACTCCTTCCTTGGCCTACCACCATCTCCCCCTAACATTCCACCATCTGATAATGGGTCAGACAACCCTCTCTGCCTCACTCCAGGGGATGGACACTGTGGGAGTTCTGCACTCTGTGGGCTTGTAGGTGCCATTCCAGCAATATTCTGACTTCACAGGTTCCTCACCATTCTGCAGCAAGACCATCCAAGTGTCCAGAGTCCATCTATGTGGGTCCAGGTTTTTATTCTGCATAATTCTGCCTGCAAACATCAACCAGAATTTTTGAGACCTATAGGAATTTTACCTTAGTGATTGGTGACTTCACATGATGTTACCAGATCATTTATTTGACATCATTTAGCCTGCCAACCCTTGTGGCAGTTCACTTTTTCTCATACTTTACCATTTTCAGTCTAGGGTGTGCCCTGACTATAAAACTTGTCTGTCAGACTTTAAATAAAAAGTTTTCCACTCTCCCTCAGTATCTGTGTCTGAGGGAGTGCTTCAGGTGACCACTGAGGTCTTTTTCTGTCATTTTCTATTTTGCTACATATTCCAGATCTCTCAGAGGTTGGAATACTGCTTTCTGTGGTTGCTGGTGACCTGGAAGCATCTGTGTCATCTGCATTTGCCTGCTAGACATTACTAGAGGCAGCCACACTCATTTGCAGGTCTTTCCATAATTTCTGGATCTACTCTGGTCAGGAATTCTCTTGCTACTTTCTGCAAGATAGTCCAGATTTCCACATGACCTTTCTTCTTCATACTGAGCTCTGGTTGAGCAACACCATCCATTGCAATCAAGTTGAGATCCCTTGGGCAATATCTCACCCCCTGCTTTCTTTTTTCTTGTCTTTGATTTCCTCTTGGAGTCAACTGACAAGATATTTGTTTCTTACAATACCTCTATACTACTTTAGTTAATGCACAGAGTGAATGAAACACTATCCCACTGGCAGAACAACTCTCATCTCCACCCCCCACCACTGAGGAATTTAAAGAGGACACTCCCTGGGACAACTCAGCATATGCCAATACCTCCAGATCCCCTGAATATGGGGCTCAAGACTAACTTGGAGTGGTACTTCAAGTGTAAGAAGGGGGTAATGTTACAGTTGACCCACTCTTTTCCCTATCCTCCTTGATGACTATACTCCTTACTATTTATATTCCTATACAATTCTGTTACCATGGACATTGCCTCCTTTGCCCTTCTCTCTTGCAATGGGCACATATCCCCACTATTCACACTTCCCTATTTATCCTCCATTTACTTGCCCTCAAGTAGCCTGTTTCCTATAAGTATGACTACTTTCATGTATCTAGATTTCTCACACTTGTTCTACACAATTATATGTTTAACTTGTGTCCTTGACTTGTGGCCTCAGTCCCACAACTCTAAGTAAGTAAATCCCAGGTCCTCAGTTGTCCCCTCCTTTGTTCCTTGTCCCTCCAGACACAGTGCCTCTACATGAGTGCCCCTGGAGCCCCTGATCACAGGTTGCATACAAAAGTGTAACATTCTGTGGTTGATTTGCAGTGTCAGAATCTGAGGATGAGGATGAGGATTTATTAGAAATAAGCAGGTTGTAACACAGCATGATGATGGTTAGGATTAGAGCTCCAATATCACATGAAGTTAACTCTATTTGGTACCATGTCCTTCAACCTTCAATATGGTGAGCTCTCCATATATTCCCAAGGCATTTCTATACTAACTCTTGGATTATAGGTAGTTAGATATTTTTCTGTGTCATAGATCTCAATGTATCACTACCCACTGTTAACAATATACTGTCTTTTTCATGGCAATCACACATTTCAATCCTTCCATTCACCATGGATGCCCTGCAGTGTTAATGCATCTGCAGCATGAAGTTCACAACTGACAAGGCATTAAGTCATCATGAAGCACAATGTACTGTCCAGAACAAAAATACTGATTTTTTTTTTAGGCATCACTAGAGGAAAAAGCAAAAGAAGACCATCCAGGATCAACTCCTGCCTTGTCCAAGGATCCCCTCAAGAGATCCATCCCCTCCTGCCAAGGTGATAGAAGAGATTGAGGCTGAACTTGAAGGTATACAAGTAGATGTAAGTCTATCATCCTATACCATACTATAACTGATTATTTTTGCTATAGTTTACACTACTAGTTGATCCTGAAAATGATCCTATCCCATTGAACTTGGTTTTGAGTCCAAGCCCTTCCCCAGTTATTTCAAAGTGTTTGGGACAACAGATCCAGCTACCTGCATACTATAATGATTTCTTGCCTGATGATGCTTCTCCAGCTCCCCCATCCAATCCAATCACTGTTGCATTGTCAAACCAAAATCTGGCACACACTCAGCAAAAGCCTACCAACAAATATTGATGGCTTTGGGCTCTTTCAAGTCTATTCTAGGCAACCAACATTAGACCCTGATGAAAATATTCCACTTGAGTCTCTTCTTGATGCTCCAACACTCAAGCAAAATTTACTGCAGGCTTCAACCCAAGTTGGAGGTTTAGCCCCAATGACAGAGATTACACCCAATGACCTTTATTCTGCATTTAGCAGCCCTGCCACTGGTCTTTTTATATGCTGGCAGTATTCAGGCTTGACTTCAAAGTCCATTGCCAAGTTGCAGTGACTATCTACCTTTCTTAGCAACACCACTTTGGACCTAAAAGCACTCTGCAAGTTCAATCATGATGCCAAGAGAAAATGGATTGAGAACCACCTACAAGTTGAGAGCAATCCATTTTGTGCAAAGAATGGCTAGAAGAAGAGCAATGTTTTCATACCCCTCCTCAAAGAGGGGATTGAATACAAGTCCAAGGATGATCCATAGATACCACATATGTACATTGAGGTCACACATCACTCAATTCCTAACATCATTTGCATGGCATTAAAGGACAAGATCACAAGTACCTATCACACAACACTGTTTGACAATACTGGAATAATGTCAATGGTGATACAGAAAAGGTATAATTTGAAGTTTACTCATCCTCAGCAATGTTATGCATGTATGAAGAGGTCAATGCACTGCCCTGAGACCATGGAGACAACTACAAGTGCATTGTCATACCACTCATGTTTTGGTCAGATGCAACACAACTTGCTAACTTTGGTGACACATTACTGTGGCCAATCTATCTTTTCTTTGGAAACCAATCAAAATACATGCATGGAAAGCCAAGTGCAAATACTTGTCATCATACTGCTTATATTCCAAAGGTATGTTCTAGTAATTATTATGGACTAAGACTCATTGATGATCAATTGGCTACCAGATAACTTCCAAGATCTCTATATACAAGCATGTGGAGATCCTGCAACCAGTGAGATGATTCCTCACTGCAAACATGAGCTTATACACTAGGTCTTGGACATTCTATTTAATGAGGAGTTTGTTAAGACATATAATGAAGGGCTTTTGATGCCAGGTATTAACAGGATCATATGGCACAACTTCCTAAGGTTTTATTCATATGGGTGTGACTATCATGAGAAGTGAACACACTGATTGTGTGATACAGTGACTCCAAAAACTGTTCCAATAACTGACTCTAATGCAGAATATGAAGTACCCTGCAATTATATGTGGGAATCCCATATTGCTTTGGTGAGACCAAATATAGCATAAACCCCTGG
>JBBPTY010000784.1:0-13602 GCA_038094335.1 Tylopilus aff. striatulus | reverse complement strand
CTCCTTTTGAGGTAACCCCAGGTATGTTCAATGGGGTTTAAGTCAGGAGACTGTGCAGGCCACACCATGGTCCTAAATTCCTGCTCCTCCAGCCACTCTTTCACCTTTTTACAGGTATGCTTGGGGTTATTATCTCACTGAAAAATGATTTTAGTAGGATTGAGACCATAATATTCCAGGGTTTGCTGGAGTTCATCCTGCAAAATCTAAAGGTAAAGGTCCCCATCCATCCTACCATCAATTTTGGTGGCAAAGCCAACTCCCCCCCAAGTCATACAGCCCCACATTATCACAGAACCTTCTTCAAACTTGACTGTCCCTTGCACTAGCCTGTTACTGAGCCCCTCACCTGCCTTTTTCCACACTCATTTGCACCCATCTGACCCTAGGCGATTGATTTTGGTCTCATCAGACCATATTACCCTCTTTCAATCCTCTACAGTCCAATCCTTGTAAGCAATAGCAAAGTCCAAGTGAGCCTTGCGATGCTTAAGAGAAAGCCTAGGGCATTTGGACTTGATAACAGCCTTCATTCCAGACTTTTTCAAGTGGTGGTGAGTGGTATTAGAGTGGGGAGGCTTGTTGATAATATTGGAGAGGACTTTGGTGACCTGGACAGCATTTTCTACCTTGTAGGTGGAGATAAAATGAATAGCATGTTAAATATTGGTAGAAGAAAGCTTGGCTGGACAACCTCCAACAGACTTTTGAAGGCCAGAACACTCCTTAGAATAAAGCCTGGATATGGTAGCAATGCCCACATCAGTACTTGATGTAATGGAGCGAATAGAATGTCCAGCAGTAAGCTGAGAAAGAATGGTATTCTTTTGAGTAAGAGAAAGAATCACAGCATCACAAAAAAGATTGTCACTATATGGAGCAACAAACTCTTTTACTAATAGAGATTGAAAATGACAGTGTCAGAACCATGCAGCTCATCTCCCTGGTCATTTTCAATTCCCTTGCCCTGACCCCTTATCACTCTATAGACCTCCCCTCTGATACCCAATACCACCTTCTGACATCTCCCCACCTCCCTATCACCTCTAATCCCCATTGAAATTCCCTTGACAAACCTCTGACCTTGTTTGAACTCATGTAGTCCATTCTAGGAACCTCCATACCCTTTCTGGCTTGTGACCTCAGCCAAGCATCCCTGTGGCATCTCTACATCCCTCCCTATTCCCCCATCGACATCTCTGACCAGCCTTCTATCCTTTGACACTCTTTTGGTCACTATGACTCTTTCTTTGCCCCCAGTCCCACCCTGTGCCTTCTCTAAACTTCTTCTATATATCCTCACCCTCTAGATCTAGATTATGAACCTATGAGCCTAATGGCCTTGGTTACCTTACTTTCGTACCCTATAAATACTTTACATTAATTTGCCTGTTGACCATTTCTCATGTAGCTTACTTGTTCATAGCATTCTTCACTTGTACTCTATGAATTCTACCTTGTACTTTACCCCTTCATACTTGCCATCATTCACAGTTCATTTCCCCTTTTGGACTTTGTATATAAAGTCCCTATAGTACTCCTTTGTACCCGAGTTCAGTTATTCAAATTGTCTAGCCCATTCATTCAATTGAGCATCCTTACTCATTGCTACCTCCTTGACTCATTGTAGAATAATGAAATATATATCTTGCAGCAGAACTCCAAGGGAGCACCTTAGTGCAAGTGAATAAGACAAAAGAAAGAAGGAACAAGTTATTGTTCCAAAGGTTTACAGCTAAGTTAGTTTTGTAATGGTAGACTTAACAAGAGAGGGCTAACCAAACCTAAGTGAAAGAGAAAAATGAGTCTGAGTGACTCTGAGTGCAACTACATGGAAATAGGGGCTGTCAAGCTGGATAAATTACCAGCCAGGTGTCAGAAGAAAGAAGAAAAGTGATAGAATGAAAAACCTATAGCAGTCACTTACTCTGAGCTTCCCTGGACACTCACTGGTGGTTTCTCTGAGTGGGAAAAGCTTCTTATTAGGTAGCATGTACATGATTTTATAGTCTGGGCATACCTGGGACTGTATGAAAGTATAATGGCTCAAAAAAGTGTTCTAATATTTAGTCATTTTGAAAGGGTTGGATATTTGTGAAAGACTCAAAAGGAATAAGCTTTAATACCTGCAGGGTCATCAATAGCCCTAACCAATATCATGAAATTGAGCACTTGGTCATGTGATTTGGTTGCTATGGGACTAAGTTACAATCATTTGAAAATGATATGTCATTGGAACACTTTTTTGAACATAATGCTGACATTTATTATTTAGTAAATAACATAAGGTTCTGATGGGTGTTATGCATCAACCCTGTCTGCTTATGTAAATTACATAACTCTGAGCAATATAAATAGCAGGGATTCCACTTCAGCTAACTTTACTCCACTATAAAACCCATTTCTATCTCTATTAAAGCCAATAATCTTGTTCTCTCTGAATCTGGTCTTTCCACTTGTCAAATCTCTTCCAAAACTGGTCTAGGGAAGTCTACCATAGCCAGGGTTATTAAAGAGATCTATCCAAACAAGGAGAACATCAAGCTAGAATGTCCTTCCAAGCTTTCTTCTATTGATAAGAGAAGAATTGTTTCTAGTATTACCTCTGGAAAGGCTGAAAATGCTATTCAAGCTTCTCATTTCATCAATTCTACTCTCTCCTCTCCTGTCTCTTCCCAAACCATTCGGAATGTACTCAAGTCTGCATCCCTGAAGGCTATGGTTAAAAAAAAAGCCAGCTTTGTTTTTTAAGCACAGGAAACAGAGATTGGCTTTTGCTCTCAAGCATTAAAACTGGACTGTGGAGGACTGGACAAGGGTCATTTGGTCAGATGGAAGGATGTATGTGTGGAAACAGGTAGGAAAACCTTTGCAGGACAAGAAGGTACAAGGAACAATCAAGTTTAAAGGAGGTTCCTTGATGGTTTGGGGATGTATGGGTCAGAATGGAGTGGGGATCCTTGCAGAGGTAGAGGGAAGAATGGATGCTGAGCAGTATGTTTCCATTTTGGAGAACAACTTGCTTCCCAGTATGAAGAATTCAGGGATTTCTGAGAAGAGTATTATCTTTCAACATGATAATGACCCCAAGCACTCCTCAAAAAGGGCCAGGAATTGGCTTGACTCTCAAGAAATCAAGGTCCTTGATTGGGCAGCCCAGTCTCCAGACATTAATCCTATTGAACATCTTTGGCAAATTCTCAAAAAAAAGCTCAATAGCTATACAACACCTCCAAAGGGGGTTTGGAAGTTTTGGGAGAGGATAGATGTGGAATGGGGTAAGAGAGAGGTTGAGGAGTGCCAAAGATTGATACAGAGCATGTCTAGAAGGCTGGAGGCTGTGATAAAGGCAAAGGTAGGGCATACTAAGTACTAAAGTTATGTTAAGGATATCTTACCCAAAAAAGTGTCCCAATGACACATCATTTTCAAATGATTGTAACTCAGTCCCATAGCAATCAAATCACATGACCAAATGCACAATTTCAAGGTATTTGGTTATGGCTATTAATGAACCTACAAGTATTAAAGTCTATTTCTTTTGCATCCTTCACAAATATTAAATCTATTCAAAATGACCAAACATTGGGACACTTTTTTGAGCCACTGTATTAATGCAGGGAAAGTGGTTATAGGTACCAATGGATGACTGCACATGCCAGATAGATCTGAGATCCCTCAGTTCCTGGGTGATTGTTGTATAAAGGACATTGTGGACCAAGTTTTGGTAACTAGGCAACTGGTCCAGGCTATATTAGACTTCAGCTTGGGAAGAGATGTGCTGCCCCATATGACTGTGGGTATCCTTATGACAGTGTACCCAGATATGCCAGCAATTTTGGAGATAGAGACCTCAGTATTTATGGTGATCGAACTGGATAAGGAAGAAGATCCATCACTCACTGTGATGGAGGATGAGTTCAAGCCTTATCTTGCACAAGCATGAGTGTTATTTAAGGCTGACAAGGCCGCAAAGGATAAAGGAAAGAGTCAGTTCAATGGGGTGTATGTACCACCATACAAGAAACTGGAGGTCTGACTAATGTTACGTTTACACCGAATAGGCGATGACGTAGACCTTGGTCTTAAGGTGAGCTGGTGAAGATGATGTAAAGTGGAGTGAGAACCTTGGTTCTACAAGCTCAAAGATATAGATATTGACCTGAGCCCAGTATTTGGGAAGATAGTCAAGTAGAGGATAAGATGGCTAGCTGTATTACCAGCCAAGGTAGAATCAAGATGAGGACTACAGTTACATGCGTGGTCCTTATATATGTAAAAGATATGCACACAGACCATGACTAAGTAAGGAAAGAATATGCTGATTGGAAGATAAGAAGATAAGTGGTTGTATTGCTATTGGTTAGAATGTTATAGAACAAAAGAAGATGCGGGGATTAAGAATAGAAGCATCAGGTGTAATAGAAGATGAGAAGCATGACAGTGATTACTGTGAGAGGCCTTGGATATGATTATGGGAAAGAAGACCAAAAGTAGTACCAGTTGAGTGGTAAAGAGTAGGCAAAGCCTAAAAGAGTAAGGTTTGCTAACAGGATATATAAAGGTTAGCTAAGTGAAAAGGAAAAGTTTGGTCATAGATGGCAAATTATAACAACTAACATCAGTTGTTGAAAAGCTCATCTTACTGGCAGTTCAAGCAACCTCAAGTGCCTCAGGCTCATCATTGTCTTCCCAACTGCCTGTCAAGCCCAGTTCCTCCAGGAAAATTTTAGAAGGTCAGAAAGATCTGGAAGGAGTGGAAGGGGCTGGAAAGTTCTGAAAAGGGGTGGAAGAGGTCAGAAAGTCCCAGAAAGTGGAAACAGTGGGAGGGGCAAGGATCTTCAGTGCAGGACTTATGTGTCACACCCTTGTGCATGCTGTCCTCAGAGTCAGAGGGTCAGGTTAGAGCAGGAGTTCAGAGGATTCAATGGAGGGACTTAGTTGATATTTGAACTGAGGAGTACAGTAGATACAGAGGGTCTTATATATTAGAATCTGAAATGAACTAATAAGTGAAACTGTAGGAATGGTAACTGCACATGTTGAGTATAGTGTGGAACTAGCATTAGAATTGGAAAGTCACTGGAAGCTGGGTGCTATGCAGGACAGGCTGTCCAGAGCAGTAAGCTATGTGGGAACTATATGTCAGAAAGTCAAGCTACAAGGTATGTGAGTCAATCAAATGTCAGGCACAAGTGTCAGAATACAAGGATAACTAAATAGAGATGATAACAAGTGAAGTCCAAAAGTCAAGGGTGTTTGGTAAGCATGATGTCATTGGAAACCCCAGTGGAAATGTCACCAGAAGTACCAGAAAGACTTAGCACTGTTTTGGAATATGACACTGCCCCATTGCAAAGAACTGACTGTGACAACAACCACCCCCACATGGACAACAAGTGATGCACCACTGTGCATTACTGTCATATTCCAAAATAGTGCTAAGTACTTCTGGATGTTCTGGTAGTATTTCCACTGGGGTTTCCAGTGACATATTGCTTACTAAGGACCCCTGACCCTTGGACTTTCCACAACCTATTTCCATTTGGTTCTTCTTGTATTCTGACACTTGCCCCTGATGTTTGACTTACTTGCGTACCTTGTACATTCTTCACCTGACATACTATTCCTACTTAAATCACTGCTCTGGACAGCCTGTCCTGTGTAGTGCACAGCTTCCAGTGGTATGTTACATTCTACACTTGACATGCACAGTTTCTGCCCCTACATTCTTGCTTGTTAGTTGTTTCAGATTCCAGTATATAAAGACCCCTGTATCTACTGTACTACTCAGTTCAAATATCAAATAAGTTCCTCCATTGAATCCTCTGAGCTTTAGCTCTATTCTGATCTTCTGACCTCAAGGACAGCATGCACAAGGGTGCAACACACAAGTCTTGCACTGAAGATCCTTGCCCCTTTACTATTATCCTCTCCAATACTTTTCAGGCTATTCTGGTCCCCAGAACCTTCCGACCCCTGAGGAATCAGGCTTGACAATTACACAAAATTCTCAGAACTTGTCTGCACTGATGAGTCAATACAAATATTTGTTTCCACTAGAAGACAATCTGGTACCAAAACAGGTGCTAGACAAAGTCCTAGGCATGATCATTCCAGTCCCCATAAAAAACTTATTTGTGGTTGCCCTCAAGTTCTGCAGGCAGTTTCAGGACCTTACTATGGTTTAAAAAGTAACTACAGTATTGGCTAACATAGTACAGATCAACAAGCTCTCAGCAAGGGATCAGAGAGCTATGGAGTACAAATATAGAGACTGCATTGCTCACAATGAGGACAGCATGATCATAGTACATCATAGCCTACTGCTTCAGGCCATTGAGGTCATGGTTGGTGAGTTGGGTCAATCAGTAATGGCAGTGCTCAACTCAGGCTCAGAGATTGTGGCAATGCCAAAATGTATTCAGGAATGGCTCGGACTGTCATTGTAGTCTGACCACACAATGAAAATGTCATTGGTGAACATGACTGTAGACTCTACAATTGGGGTCCTGGAAAATCTGGTTATTAACCTCAGTGCTGATAAGGTCATGGTGCAGATACAAATCCTGGCCAGGGCCAACTTTGATCTACTACTCAGTTGCCCTTTCCATTGTTTGATGAGTGCTTACACAGAAGATTTTCTGGATGGCTTACAGATGATCATGCTTTGGGACCTGAACAACAGGAAGCAGTACATGCTGCCAACCCATGTGTGGTCTAAGGGTTACCTGTGCTTTCACAAAAAGAGATAGTGCAACAGCCACCATTCCATTGTCAAAGTGGATTTTTGAGCATCAATGATCCATCTATTGGCAGGGGAGAGCATGACCACTCTTCTAATATCCCTGATTTTTATCTACAGTCCAGTTCTCTATTGCATTCAATTCTCATGTATACTGTTACAATTGCCCCCCTTTTTCTCTTTTCTTGCATGACTCATTCTTCTTTTGTCATCATCCAATTCCTTTGCACTTGATCAGTTAGCCTGTAAATCATATGACTTCTTCCATTGGTTATTCATATTGTATGATTATGTCATATTCATGTCAAACTAACCCCTCCATCACCCCCTACTCTGATTCTAACCCTCTCCAAGTCCCTTGTGGATCCTTCCTGCCTTCACCTGGCAACTCTGAACCATATAGTGCTTCCCCCAAGCATTCCCATGAACCCCCATCACCTCTGGACTCATCTCTGTCCATCTCCTCCATGCCCCTCCTATACCCCCTTAAGAGGTCCCCATCTGATCCTCTTGCATCCTCTGGACTTTGGTCCACCTTCTAGAACAGTATCTGACCCCCTCTGACTCTGTTCATAGCCCTGCCAGCATTTCCTCCTCCAAATCTCTTTCTTGTAGATACTCTAATCTTCATCATCTTGTAACCCCTCTGACTACTGGCCACTTACCTCACCAAACCCTATAGACCTCCCCCTTTCACTTGTTCATCCTTCATAGGGTTATTCATTGCATAGCCTACTTGGTCTATAGCATTTCTCACTTAACCCTATGAATCTGACTTTGAACTTCATTCCTTTCTTCTACCTCATGGTACATATGTTCCTCCTTTTGGACTTTGCTCTGAACTTCATATATACACTACTCCTCCAATGTATCCTAGCTTAGTTATTCAAATCATCGTCTCAATATCTACTACCTTTTACCTCTTGGACCTCCCTCCCAATGAGCTTTCTCTTAGGGACTTGTCTCCACCTCCTACCTCTGAAACAAGGACCAGAACTGAGCAAGGGCATGACACATAAGTCCTATGCCAATGTTCCTTGCCCCCTAGCCTCTTTCTCAGTGCTCCAATCCAACCTCAACATCCCCTTGTCCTCCTTGGTTGTCCTATGTTCCTTCATCCTCTGAATTCCTCAGAAGCCATAGGAGAGAACCCTTGGTTTCTCTGAGTTACAACTCTGTTCCTAGACCCCTGTGAAGCCCTGTGGCATCTCCACCATCCACCCAGGACTTTCTAGAAGATATCCCCTATGAACTCCTATCAGGAACTCCAGACCTTATCCCTTGATATCCAGACCCACCCCACCCCCTTAGGACTTCATCAGAAGTTTACCCCCACTCTCCTTGTACCTTTCAGATATCCCCTTCCACTGGAGAAGACATCCTAGCCAACCCCTTGTGAATTCCTTACAAACCTTGTACCTCTGCTTTGTCTATTCCTGATCTGACATTCAACAACTCCTCCAGTGCCTATGTCTGCCTGTGAGGAGTTGTGTGGATGGGATTTAACAGATTATACCTTTATTATCTGATCCCCTTGACCCACTGGAGGAATAAAAACCACTCCATTAACTCTGATCCATCTGAGGACCTCAACTCCTCAGATTACACTGACCCTGACAAACCTACACCCACTATAGAAGATCAAACCATTGCCATTGACCTGGCCCATGCTTTATCCACACAAGCCAACATTCCCCAAGTACCTACACCTTCATCACCCATCATACAACCCTTAACTGGGCAGATCTTTGGAACACCTCTTGTTCCTCTCCCACCCCCTCAACCACAAATACCTCCACTGTAGTTCTCTGCTATGACCAACACCAGACCCTTCAAAATTCCACTCAATAAACCTGAGCAGTTCAACAGTGATGAAAGTGAAGCCATTACCTGGTTGGACTTAGTCAAAGCCTACTTTATGATCAATGATACTATCTACAATGATGACATCAGAAAAGTAGCCTTTGCCCTATCCTACATGAAGAAAGGAACAGCTAAACCATGGGCTGGTGCCAGACAAAGCCAAGCTGTAAAAAGCAAAACCTTTGGAACCTTCAAGGGCTTCTCTAAAGACTTCCTTCAGAATTTCCAACCTTCCAATGTCACTGACCCTACCCAGACCTGGCTCATCCAAACTAGGGTCTGCTCCAATGCCTACCTATCCACCTATATCTCTAGGTTTAAAACTGAGGCCACCCAAGTGGGACTCCTTGACCAAGCCAACAAAAGCACCCTTATCCACTACTTCTGAATGGCCATACCCCCCTGGATAGTAGAATGAGTCTATGCCTCAAATAATGATCCCAAGATGATCAAAGGCTGGTATAAAAAAGCCAAAATCCTCTTGTGATAGAAGGATTTTGCAGCCAAGATAGTGGAACAACACAAAACCAAAACCACATATTTTATTCCTGCACCTGCCCCTCACCACACCAAATATCCTAACACCATGGATGTAGACAAAATCACCAAACTAACACCAGAAGAAAGAGAGAGATGCCAAAAAGAAGGACTCTGCTTTTAATGCAGAAAGAAAGGGCACTTCCTTTGAAACTGTCCAGGAACAACTCTATCCTCTGCTCCTTCTCAGAAGTCCCTTCTCACTTTTCCCAACAACCCCCTGTCAAGAAAATTGCTAAGGTAGAAACTATCCAAGCAAAAATCAAAGAAGTAAGCAATGATGAAAATACCACCATAGGCAAGGTGGCAAAAGGAGGAAACTATAACCAGAATTTTTAGAAGGAAGGTCTCAGTTGATGTGAGTTACTCTTCAGAAACATGTACATATTAAGAAAGTTGAATCAAAGCCCCACTCATTTTATGTTCCCATTCAAATCATCACTTCAACTCAAACTCTCAAAGCCATCAACACCACTGCCCTTATTGACTCCAGAGCACAAATCTGCTGCATCAACAGAGACTTTGTAGTATGAAACAAGATTTCCATATAAAAACTCAACTCCACTTTTCCCATACAAAACACTGACAAATCAATGAATACCATTTGCCAACACAAAGCTATAATTTTTACCAAAATCAGTGAAATAACTCAGAAAATATGATTCTACATTATTAATGAAGGAAAGGAAAACATAATCCTAGGGCACCCATGGCTCCAAGCCTCCAAACCCTCCATTGACTGGAAAAGAGGAACAGTATCCATACCCTCAAACAAAGACCAATTCCAAAACCTTTCCTTTGCCCATGCTGCTGAAAGAGGAAGATACCTCCCCAAAAACACATGTCCCATAAACCCAAAACCCAAGCTTCAGAAAATCCATCACACATACCTGGATGACAAAGAAATGGAGGGATTCTGCTGTTATATAGGAGCTGAACTCTCTAACAACTTCACCCAACAAGTCATATTCTTGGCCACACTCAACCATATCTCTAAATTTGGTAGCCAATACACCAACCCTCAGATCATGAAAACCATCCGAAAAATAACCACTACCATTGAACTCACTCATAAAGCAGAGGCCAACAAGCCAAAACCAGTCCTTCCTTCAGAATACAAAGAATTCACCTCTATCTTTGAAAAAGAAGTGACTGACCATATTCCCTCCTCTCAACCCTATGATCACATCATAAACCTTACCAAATCCTTTGCCCCCAAAATAGGAAAAGTGTACCCATTATCCCCAGAAGAAAAGGAAGCAACCAAAAAATTCATTGAAGAAAACTTGACAACTGGAAAAATCTGCCTGTTGAAGTTCCCCCAAGTGTCCCCTTTCTTCTTCATCAAGAAAAAGGATGGAGGACTTAGACCCTGCCAGGATTACAGGTACCTCAACAAACACACTATCCAAGATGCATATCCCCTCCCCCTCATCTCAGACCTCATGGACAAGCTTAAAAATACAAAGGTCTTTTTGAAATTTAATGTATGATGGGGATACAATGTATGCATCAAGGAAGGAGACCAATGGAAAGCTGCCTTCATCATCCATAAAGGGCTTTTTGAACCCACTGTAATGTTCTTTGAAATGACCAGAAACTTGCCACTATTCAGAAGGTCATTGGTGGCACATCACCCCAATAGACAAAGAAGATGGGTAAGGCCCCCATAGAACAAAAGCTGAAAAAGGAAGACAAGGGCAAGAAGCCTGAGTCATACGCCAGCATGGCAAAGAAGCCCACTGCCCCTAAGCCAAAGAAGGCAAAGGGAATTGAAGCAGAGAAATCCACTAAAGGAAAGGAAGTTGCTAAGGGTGAGAAACCTGCAGTAGAAAGTGCAGCTAAGACAGCACAAAAGAAAGAAGCAAAGAAGTTGGTAAAGCCTTCAACAGAACAAAAGGCAGTGCCAAAGAAGATGGATGGGAAGAAGCCCGTCCAAACAAAGAAGAACGAAGTTGCCTGCTACAACTGTGGCAAGAAAGGGCACTTCCTCACTAAGTGCAAGGCCCCATTAAGGACTTGTACAAAGTGTAAGTGGACAGGAGGGGAACATCACCCTAAATATTGAGTCCCAAAGCTTGAAACAAAGGAACAATCTCAAAAGAAGGGGGAGAAGCAGCTGAAGGGCACAACCCTCACTAAAGAGAAGAAGAAGTCAACAGTAGTACCTGCTACTGGAGAATATGATATTGCAGCTAAGATCACAGCAGTAATAGAAGAAAAGGAAGCTGCCCAAACAATGGGTGCAATAAGCTTCTCAGACGATGAGTCTAAAGAAGAAGAAGAATTCTGATATGCAGAGACTGCAGGTGAAAGAACCCCAATGTACTCCAAACAGGAAGAAGAAGTCAAAGAAGCTATCAAGCGACTTCAAAGGGAAGCAATGGAGGCTCTTACAAGCCAGCTTGAAGTGGGTCCATCATACCTTACTGAAAGTTAGGTTGAATGGAGCCAACTTATCGGTATTGTAAAAAGGAGGATGTAGAAAGGTACACCCAACCTCCTAAAGAAAGGTTTTTACTTTGAAAGTTGAAAGATGGAAAAAGGTTCTTTTCTTATTTTGGAATTTAAATGACCAGTAAGTTGCTAAAAGGCAAAAAGATACAAAAACAAAAGAAAGAAAGACAAATCCCAGCAACCTAAGACAGGTGTGGCCAGATCCAAAGAAAGGGATACTGGTGCTTAATTCCAGGTTAAACAAAGAAAAAGACCTAGAAAGGGCCACAAGATTCATACACAACAAAGATAAGCTACTAATGGATGTTGCCATAACAGGAACAGACCAACATACTCATAAAGTAAAGGCATTGCTGGATAGTGGTGCAAACCATACCTTCATAAATGAGGAATGGATAAAAGAAAAGGGAATTCCACTAAAGGAACTCTGAAATCCAATTTCTATCTATAATGTAGATGGAACAAAGAACTCTGCAGGAAAAATTACATATGAAGCAGAGATAACTCTAGAGTTCCAAGGACACATAGAAAAGATGAGAGCCAAGGTAACAAACCTAGGTCCAAATCAGGTTGTGATAGGATATAATTGGCTAAAGAGTCACAATCCAATCATAGACTGGAAAAGGGGCAAAATAAAAATGAAAACCTGCCCACCTGGATGCTATAAAGTGTGAAAAGCCTTTTTAATGGTATCACAAGAGGAAGACATATTTGCAGAAGGAGTGGCCAAAATACAACAGGTAGCAAAGGCCATGAAAGCTGACAAACCCAAAGAAGCTAGGGACTTAGTACCCAAGCAATACCACAAATGGTTAAAAGTCTTCCAAAAGAAGGATTCAGAAAGAATGCCAATCTGAAAAACTTGGGATCACAGAATAAATCTGAAAGAATCCTTTAAGCCAAAAAAAGGACGATTAATCCCCTTATCTCAGAAAGAACAGGAGGAAGTATCAGCCTTTATAAAAGATCAACTAGAAAAGGGTTATATTAGACCCTCAAAGTTCCCACAGACATCTCCAGTCTTTTTTGTGCCAAAAAAGGATGGTAAAAAGAGAATGGTACAAGACTAAAGGTACCTAAATGAACACACCATCAAAAATAACTACCTGTTGCCATTGATCTCGCAACTCATAGAAAAACTAAAAAAAGGCTAAATTATTCACGAAGATGGACTTAAGATGGGGTTATAATAACATGAGGATAAAAAAAGGCGATGAATGGAAGGTAGCATTCACCTGCCATAAAGGAAGCTTTGAACCTTTAGTCATGTACTTTGGGCTCTGCAATTTGTCAGCCACATTCCAGACCATGATGAATGAAATATTCTCAGACATGGAAAAGGTGGTGGTTATATATATCAATGACCTTCTCATCTTTATAGAAGAAGAAAACCAAGAAGAACACAACAAAATAGTCAAAGAAGTATTAAGATGTCTAGAAGAAAATGATCTATTTGTCAAACCAGAAAAGTGTTCATTCTCAGTTAAAGAAGTAGAATTCCTCAGAATATTTGTATCCAAAAAGGGCATATGCATGGATGACTCAAAAGTAAAAGCCATCTTAGAATGGCCAACACCCAAGACGGTGAAAGGAGTCAGAAGTTTCCTTGAATTAGCAAACTTCTACAAACATTTCATAAAAGACTTCTCAAAGATCGCATATCCCATGTACAATTTAATAAAGAAAGAACAAAAGTGGGAATGGGGTCTAAATCAGGAAGCATCATTCAACTTCCTAAAGTATGCCTTCACAATGGCACCTATACTTGCCTTTTTAGGAGATAACAAGGAATATAGATTGGAGACTGACACCTCAGACTTTGCAATTGGCACAGTACTCTCCATAAAGAAAGAAGAAAAATGTCATTCAGTTGCATTCTACTCAGCATCAATGATTGATGCAGAAAGAAACTATCCTATATTTGACAAAGAAATGCTAAGTGTCATCAATGCCTTGGAAAAATGGAGACACTTCCTAGAAGGAACAAAAGAGCCATTTGA
>JBBPTY010000783.1:1479-13611 GCA_038094335.1 Tylopilus aff. striatulus | reverse complement strand
GCCCGCTGCCATCTCGACATCTCCGGCTCGCTCGACATACGGCCGGTGTTCCTGTGGCTTTGTGGTGGCTGCGCGGTGGTCTTCCGTGGTCGCGCGTTCGCTATCCGGGCTGCTCGCTCGAGTTGCGAGGCTTATGCCGGCTTCGCTATCCATCCTGTCGACTATTCGGGGTGTCCGGGGCTGGACCGTGGCTGCGCGGTGGACTTCCGTGGTCGCGCTTGTGCCATCTGTCGTCCTTCTGCCCGTTCGACCTTCCGTCTCGACTCTTCCCTGGCGCTTTCTGTTCCCTGGTACGTGATCCATGGCTCGTCTTGACCTGCTGCTGACCTTTTGACATTCGCGTGCCTTGTGGCCAACCTCGCCGCACTTTCGACAGGTTCCGGTGGGAGTTCGGGGTGCGCGCGCAGCCACCTGTGGTGCCGCGCTGCTGTAAACCGGTGTCGGTGCGGGAATAAGGAGTTGATCCCATAGCGTAGGTCTTGTAGCTTTGTCAAATCGGTTTTGTAGGTATTCCATGTATCCATGGGCTGTCTCGAGTCTAAGCATGCAGCAGTAAATCGAATTCGGGATTTCGGCAGTGATGATACACTGTGCTGTTGCCTCGAGCTGGTCATCAGGATCTGTAATAGTACCATTTACATATTCCAATAGTCCGCAGGCTTCTATGGCTTGCTGAACCTTCTCGCGCCATTCCGACCAGTTCCGTCCATCGGGTCGGAGTGCGGGAACTCCGATGTTGGCCATTGTTGGAATTCAGAGTCGTGGTGAGTGATCTTCTACTGAGCACAGACGGGGCTCATAACCTGTAGAACTGTAGAATACTATGTAGTCACTGTGATATTAGTAGTAAGTAGGTACACACCTGTAGAATACTATGTAGTCACTAAGGAACTAAAAGTAAACTATGGTGCGATGTAAGTAGTGCTTATGTAATACAGTGGCTGTACTACCGCACAACATTTGTTAATGTCGAGTATGCAACAGAATGAACAGCCAACTGTAACACTGAGAGTGTTGTAGACAAGGGTTTTCTTGAGGCCTAGAATGTCACAGATACCCTGAACATTGTACCCTTCTTGTGAGAGGGCAGGGATCAGGGTTTTGTATCACTGGACATGACACATGTTGGCATTGCTGGGAGGGGGGGAAATGGCTTGCATGGCCAGCCATTCACACACACTCAGATGGATTCGGGGTCCTACCCCGGCTGTTTCCGCGAGCACAAAATGTCGATTACATTTTCCGCTTCCTTTTGGAAACCGCTGTAAACCTGCGTGACTCAAGTTGTATTAGATCCACTAGTATCTATTTCTAGAATCCCATCCACGCGTGGCCCCCATCAGGATCATGAAGCAACCTCGGCGTCTCCCTCGCGCAACCGTTCGGCAGCATACGTTTGCGCGTCGATCCGGCCCCGTTCAACGTCGACACTCAACAGCACCGGCACGGCAAGCCACACCATAAAGACGAGGAAGAAAAACGCATAGCGTATATTCCCCGTGCTGTCCGCGATGAGCCCTACGATCAGCGGACCCACGAAGGAGCTCGACTATCGATCCAGTTTGGTCAGCCCGACGTGGACCGCAAAAAAGGCTCAAGGAACGTACCTTGTCCGTGATGGAGAATAGAGCATACCTGTGATCAGAGTGTTGAACGTTGAGCGACGGGAGGAATCATGATCAGCACTCGACGTACCACCGCGCTTCTTCCCCTGGTGGAATGAGTTCGGCGTAGGAAGCCCGTGCATAACTCTGAAACGCGCCATACGCGAACCCTGTTCGATGGTCAGCACAACACCACCGCCAACGCCGTCGACATGCACGCACCAAAGTAGACCGCCAGCCCGAACATCTCGCCTGGCGTCGTCAACCCGCCTACACGCAGCCGTTTTATAAACGGGATAAACCCGAGACACCCATACGCCGGAATACACGACACAAGAAGGACCAGCAGGACCAGCACGTATATATTCGACCACCCAAACCGGCGTTGGAGCGCAGGAAAGGCAAGCGAACCCAGGATGCCACACGCAGGGGTGATGGCACCGACAAGAACAAGTGACGAAGGGGCCATATGGAGCGTCGTCTTCCCGAATAAGATCGCCGTCGACGTGACGGTCGTGAAACCTGTTTAGGCAGGGATAAAAATTTGCGCCGCCTTGAGTGAAAATGAAAGACGTACCATCTGAGAGGAGGAACCATGCGGCAAGGTATCGAAACGTATGTTGAAGCCGCTTGATCTCAGACCAGCGGAGCATCACCCCGAGTCGCTTCCACGCAGCAATCACCTCCGATCCGACCGTCCACTTGTCGTCCTCCCCTCGCCACCCGTTCACCATCGTCCCACCAGGCAACCAGAGCGCCGCAGGGATCGAGAACAGAATCCACCAGATCCCACTAAGCCCAATCGCGAGACGCAGCGAGAAGGTGGAGCCGTGCATCTGTTTGACAGGCACGAGGGCGAGGAGGAGCAGGAGGATGCCTGCGCCATACCCTGATGCGATGCCTTGTGCCGAGATCCGGGACGTCGCGCGCGAGAGCGCAGCGACGTACGCTTTGTTTGCCGGGCTCTCATGATCCGAGGAGGCAGTGCTGGGGCCAAGAAGAGGTGCAGAGACAGACGATTCGGGCTCTGAAAAGAGGGCGGTTTCGGCATCGAGATCAACAGAGGACGTAGGTAGAAGGGCGGGTTCGTCGGGCGATGTGGACGTCTTGTCGGCTTTCTGCTTCGCTTCCACTACCTCTGGAGATTCGCGCGCGAGCGAGGGAAGGTAGGCGTTCATGGCGACGACGGACGCACCAAAGCCAACGTTGGCGCATATCGCAAAGACGGCGGAGAGAATCCAAAGGGGTGAGGACGAGGAGAGGAAGAGGAAGAGCAGGGCGGCAGAAGCGCCCATAAGAGCGAACGCAAGGAGGAGCGGTTTCCGTGCCATTGCTGGAGGACGTTCAGCCCGTTGTAAACGCAGCAGTATTCTGAACGTACGTTTGTCTGCAATGCTCCCCATGGATATGACTGTGAGTGCTTGTAGGGCGACGGATATCGAGTTAACATAGAGGCTATCAGTGGTGTTAGGGGATCAGGGTACGCTTGACCAACTGGACGGACCTAAAGCTTGCAGTGTCTATCCAGAGCCAGCCAATCCTGACAGAACACCGCGCGGTCGAAGACGCGGTGCCTTCTCCTGCGGACACACATGGAACGAGGTGGTCAGGGTCTAGGTAGCCATTGTCTCTCGCGAACTGCTCGAGGCATATTGGGAGAAAGAGGGTGAGAGAGACGACGACAAAGACTTCGCTGTTGACGACGTTGGCGACGATTGGAGCAGAAGAAAAGAGAAATACCTGGCAAAGGCATAGCTGAGCCAACCAAGCAGTCTCCGGGTGAACATGATCGCAACAAGTCAGCAAGGTACTCCCACGTATGACAACCACGACTAGTATTACAACCGTAACTATTGAACAACACCACCGCCGACCTGGAATGGGAGTCTGCCCACGTACAAGCCACGAACGAGACCCATTGACCTACCTGCTGTATGTGCGCGTCGATCACATCGTTCTCTTCCATGCCCTCCTGGACGCAACATGAGCATGGACCGCTCGCAAAAGGACACAGCATACCTCGGCAGGCGTGCTCTCTGCCGTCAACCGCTTCCCCTCGTACACGAATCTGAACGTGCCTGTGCGACAATAGGTGAGGACAGCACCTGCTCTTCAGCGCAACAAGACATGCCTGACACTTTGCCAAAACGTTCCTGCAACACGTTCTTGATCAGAATATAAACCTATGCGACGGGCCACACGCACCTCTGCTGCTGCGAATATCTTTTTAAAAGGCATGTGCGGTTTCACTTTGACGGTGATGCCTTGGTTCGCGGTAAGTATAGAACATAGACAAACGACGCTAGGTTTACTTTGACCCTCGAAGTTGATGCAGAGATTGAGTTTCGGTTTGATGTCCTCCTCGACTTGCGACATGGTCAGTGCACAAAATGACGCGCTCGACGCGTAAATAAACGCGTAACGAGTGTCCATATATTACGTAATCACCAAGGGGGTATACACGAACATTAGACCCGGGCGAGGAAAGTGTAGAATAGTGGTAAGGGCCAATATACATGAGTTCGATCAAGAAAACTTCCATCTGTGGAACGATATTGACCTGCTGAACGAAAAGAAAAAAACGTCAATTACTGACCTGTTACCACAATTGACACACCTGCAACGAGATCAGCAACAAGAGGATGGGTCGAACAGCGTCGACGTACGTGACAAAGGTCGTCATCGGTTCATCAGCGCTCCTCGTCTGAGCCTGGCGATATCGGCACTTGCGCTATGGCAACGTTTGATAAACATGCCACGAGTGGCGAAAGGGCGACTTGCCTGTTTGCACCTGCTGCACTGGAAGCCCTCGGTCTCTGCTTCCTGTTCACCAGCACCGAGGGATTTGAACAAATTTTCTTCCTTGATCTTGTGATCCGCAGCGCGGCGTTCCTCGGTCATCATTTCCTAGTTCCCAATGAGTCCACGATGAAAATCAAAGTCAGATGGAGACGCACCTCGCTCGTCATTTTGCTGAATTTCTCTGGTGAGAGCTCGCCACTGACGATGGACTCGCGCAAGCTTGGGTTTGCCTTGTCCTTGAGATTCACGAACAAGGAGCGAATCTTGCCCTTGTAGTCTGCGTTTGTGCTACCAAACTGAGCAAAGACGGCCTTTTCGACCGCAACCGCACGACTGGTGATGAGATCGACGGCTACACAAGGCGTCAAGAAACGAGGATATGGGA
Organism: Tylopilus aff. striatulus; assembly: GCA_038094335.1. Taxonomy (NCBI): domain Eukaryota; kingdom Fungi; phylum Basidiomycota; class Agaricomycetes; order Boletales; family Boletaceae; genus Tylopilus; species Tylopilus aff. striatulus. Next base: position 8,820 of record JBBPTY010000783.1, on the reverse strand, counting down.
GAGGATGGCACTCACGGGCGCCCGAGTCATACGCCAGACCGTCGTAGATGAGCTCTGTGCATCGATCGCGGGTGTTATCGCTGGTGGTGACCTTGACGCCATCCGACTTGGCAGTACGGACGTCGGCCTTGCCGTTGACGGGCGTGGTCGGGACAGGGGTCACCGAAGTGGACTGCTTGCGGACTAGCGCGGAGGTGAGCGACATGGAGAGGAGAGGAGACGGGCGACGCACCTGGTGGTTTTCCGTTGACGATCTTCGACCCCGAAGCAACCTTTGCCCTGTCGACGTCGTTTTTCCACTTTCTGACGATCTCCTTGGCCAAGTCGGAGACCTCCTTTGACTCATGTGCACGCAACTTGCCCACGGCGAGGCCGGCCTTGCTTTCCTGGACCAACGACTCATCGGAGAGATACGTTCACGCGACGAAAATAACATACCCTGAGGAGGGGTTCGTTGACCTGAAACTCTTTTTTGAGAATGGTTAGGATGGCAATCCGGTCCTGCGAACGCCCGCGGGCGGAGGATGAGTGGGACGCACGACGGGAGGGTCAGCATAACGTACCTCATTGTTGCTCGCATTCTGGAGCTGCTTTACATGTTTTTTGAGCTCGACAGCGTCCGACATGCTTAATCTACTACCGACTACGACGACGACGACGATGGTTCTTTCAGCGACGACGACAAAGACAAGAACTCCTTATCGCCAAACACACACAAACCCGTCCAGCCGCTCTCCTTCCTAATTTGGTCGCTCGCTCTCTGACCATGTCTCTCCGCAGAGAATATTGCGCACAGCACACCCGCGCTATTTTTTCATCGTGTCCAGATGACTCCATAAAACAAGAAGAACAAAGGTTCTTTCATTTTATTTCATTTTCAACCGCTCATTTTTTTCACAGCACGCGACTCCACATCGCGGTCAAAATGGCAGACGAGTACAGACACTGCCGCGACCTTCCCCCCGCGCTGCTCGCCCAGCACGGCCCCGTCGGTCCCGCTCGTCCACAGACCGCTCAAAAACTCCTCACCGCCGGTCGTACGTCACCCCCCATCCGCATCGCACCCCCACTGACCCCGCCCAGCGTCGCCCGACACCACGCGCATGATCGCGACCATCGACAACACCCCCAAAGCACAACCCTCCACCTTTGCTACCTCCGCCAGACTCTCCGAGGCGCTCACCCTTCATAAGACCACCCGCACCGTCAAACCGACCTACCACCCGCCCTGGAAACTTGTCCGCGTCATCTCCGGTCACCTTGGCTGGGTTCGCAGCGTCGCCGTCGAACCCGGCAACAGTTGGTTCGCCACCGGCGCCGGCGATCGTGTCATCAAAATCTGGGACCTCGCCTCGGGTGCGCTCAAGCTCTCCCTCACCGGCCACATCTCCACCGTCCGCGGCCTCGCCGTTTCGCCACGACACCCTTATCTGTTTTCTTGCGGTGAAGATAAGGTGTGTGGTATCCCACGCGTGTTCTCGTTCTGCCTCCTCATCGACGGTAGATGGTCAAATGCTGGGATCTCGAGGTCAACAAGGTCATACGGCATTACCACGGCCATCTTTCGGGCGTGTACGCCCTCAGCCTCCATCCCACCCTCGACGTCCTCGTTACTTCCGGTCGAGACGCCTCCGCCCGCGTGTGGGACATGCGCACCAAGGCACAAATACACGTCCTCTCTGGTCACTCTGCCACCGTCGCCGATGTGAAATGCCAAGAGTCGGATCCGCAGGTAGTCACAGCCTCGATGGACTCGACGATCCGGTACGTCCCTCTGCCGTTTGTCATCTCTCTCGTACCCTTGTTCATCCCGTGCTTCAAGATTATGGGACCTTGCCGCGGGGAAAACCATGGTCACACTCACCCACCACAAAAAATCTGTCCGCGCCCTCGCTGTTCACCCGACCGAGTACTCGTTCGCGTCTGGCTCTGCGGGCGGGAACAACATCAAGAAGTGGAAGTGTCCCGAGGGCGCCTTTGTCTTCAACTTTTCGGGCCACAACGCCATCATCAACACACTCTCTGTCAACGCCGAGGGCGTCTTTTTCTCTGGAGGTACGTCGGGTTTACGTGGACCCTGGGTTAAAACGACTGATCCCCGTGCAACGAGGATAGGCGACAACGGTACGCTCACCCTGTGGGATTACAATACCGGCACGCCGTTCCAGCACATGGACGACGTGCCCCAGCCAGGCTCGCTCGAAGCCGAGGCAGGCGTATTTTGCTCGACGTTTGACATGACCGGGACGCGGCTGATCACGGGTGGAGCGGACAAGACGATCAAGGTGCGTTGTCCTGGGGAGGATACGGCACGGTGTTGCTGACCCGCGGCTTCCCGTTGCAGGTGTATGCGGAACAAGCGCAGTGATCTGAGGTGCCTTCGCAGGAAGTGTGGGCGGGGGGGATATATCCTTTCGCGGGACTCGACACGTTTCAACGCCCGATTTGTATCTGGTGTGTGTGTGTGCAGATCTGTGGCTCCGTTCCTAGTGTGGCAGGCCTATCGATGACATGGCCAACGATGACACGTCGACCGAGTCTGTGACACGTTGGTTGTCCTGCTTCCTTGCAATCAAACATGCACCCACGTGTCCCTATGAAAGTGCGTTGATGCTGCGTGATACATTTGTGCTGCCATCATCCTACGTACAACTAGAGCAACAACCAGAGCAAACAAAAAGAGAGGGAAACGTTTGCGATACACGAAAGTAAAGAATGATGAAAATGGAATCAAAAGCGTCAAGGTATCAAACCCGTCCACATAGTCCCCCGCCTCGTAGTAATCCACAAAAATCATACACGTCGATTTAAACATGAGCGAACACCATGATAAGACAACATGAAAGAAGAGAAGAGGAAAAACAAGAAACAGGGAGGGGGTCACCGTCAGAATACATGCGCGTGGCCATCATCTCGTTTTTTTTTTTCATCAAAGATCGTCATCACACCGAGCGTGGGGGGCAACTTCATCAACAACTGAACCAAAGGAAAAAAGAGCGACCACACTTGGGCGACCCGCACTAACCGGCCCAGCCTTGCAACGAACTCGACAACATGCTTCCAACAATAAAGTGCGGCGCCCCATCACCGACGCCGTTCGCGTGTCCGTTCATCGTCGTCGGATGCGCGTCTTGTACAACATCGTAACCAAACGGTCGTGGCGTTATCGGCGGTGGTTGCGACAAGCCATCATCCACAACTACCCGCGAAAAAGATAGAAAAGAGGAAGGCGTCCCATAAGTTGACGATCACGGATCATAAGCGTGCCGGCGATGTCGCGTCAACGGCATGCATCAAGAATTCATCCGGGGCATCAAAATAAAAAAATAGAATGATAAACAAAAGGATCCGACGCACATGTATCTTCCGGAGCGGGGTAATTCATGCTGGTTCCTGATGTGAATGCGGGGTTCATGGCCATGGTGGGCGACAGCGACGTTGCCGGCGTGAATTGCAAGGCAGCCTTCAGCTTGGCTGCTGTTACCGCCTCAAGTTCAGGTGAAAAGATGAACGGAACGTCTCCCGCATCCTTGACTTTTTGCGTGCTCTTGGTGGTGGGCCGGGGGTCGGTGGGGACACCGTCTAGCTTGTATTTGTTAGACGCAGTGGCAAGGCTCTGCATATGGGATCCGTGCAGCTCTTGTGAATGGCGTCTTGCAGCAGACAAGGCGCTCAACTTTGGAGTAGGGTTGGAGGGCATGGACATATGTGGCCAAGCCGGCGCCTGTGAAGGAACGGGCAAGGATGGTGATTGCAGCGATGGCGAGATAGAAAAGTATGCGACGGAAGGGTCAAGAGAAGGGGCAGAAAAGTTCACTTCGGATAGCGAGACAGACGAAAGAGCACTTGGCGAGAAAGCTGACGAAGTTGTGGGGGTATTGGTGGGACATCCTGCGAGGTCAGGGTATAGTGGAATGGTTGGTGATGTAGCATGATGGGAAGACGAGGATGTAGTTGGAGAGGATGGCGAGGAGCCAACGTTGGAAGAGGAAACACGATTCCACGGATTCCTTCTGCTAGGTGAACTTGAATTGGATAGATCTCCAATGTACGGTGGCCTGTCGGCACGTCGACCGCGTTCTACCTTCGTTTTGCTGACCGCACGTGCGTCTTCGAATGAGGGAAACGGTTGCGAACCTACCGGGATAGACAAAGGGGTAGGTGTACTCTTATATTTTGCACGGACAGGTTCTTCACAGACGAAGGGTTGCCGGGGAGGTTGTGTACCATACAATTTCTTGCGGCTCATACCGTGCATCTTTTGAAGCGAAGTCACTATGCCTGGAGTGGTGCCATTTTGCGCGGGTATCGGGGCTGCCAGCGAGGCAGATTGAGCATCCTGTGGGAACGATTGATGTCGAAGGACTGTTGGGCGAGTTGTTGGAAGAATAGATTGCTGTGCAAGCTCAGCACGGAAGATGTGCAATATGCAGAACTCACCTGCTCAACTGACTCGGCTATGGGTGGGTCTAGAGCTGGAAAAGGCGAATCTCAATGGCTTCGCGAGTAATATATTAGTAGCGGACGAACCGGAAGAATTTCCTGAAAGAAGAAAGGTATAATCTGGACTTGTCAGGAACCAGGGGAGCACTTGCGTGTGGCCCTGGAGTCCGAGCTTGAGAGGTATCAATGAGAAAGTTGCGAAGGTTGCGGAAGTGGACCTACGCTTGTGGTGAAGAGTTCACTCATGGCAGACATGTCCTGTGAAGCGGGGAGAATCATGTGGCAGTGTATACCAAACTGGAACGGAAGGATGAATAATTAAATATGATAGGTGGCAATCGCGTTATGGTACCTGTGCGATTCGTTGGCCCAGTAAGCGCCATTCAGATTGACCAATTTGAGATGGCATGGTTACTGAGACGCCCCACGTGCCCTGTATGGGAGCAGAGGCGGCCACAACGAACAGATGAAAACAGACAGTGCCGCCCTGGAATTGCGTGGCAGCTTCTAGCATAAGCTAGGGAAATGAGATGGAATGAATCTGGTCACAAGGGGAGGAAGAAACGCGACTTACCTCTGTAGCTCTGTTGATGATCCGCGATGTTACTCTGTTGTCTGGACTAAAGCTGAATTTTAGTTCCGGAAGTTGGTTGTATTGTCTAGGCGGGGCAGAATGAAGAGAAGTGATATCGTCACCGACAGGTGCAGTGGTGAGCCACAAAACGGGTATCTAAGCAAAGCTTAAGAAAGAGAGGGTCAGAGAAAGGAGATGAACACACGGGAATGACTGGATTTGCTGCACGCATCGAGACAAGGATTTTGGGGAGGTAAAGTTGGATGTCGTTCCATACGGTGAGCATTCGCTGCGAGTTTTCGATAAGGATGAGGGTGATGACCGCCTTTGCAGCGGGGGGGGAGGCGAAGATGTTGGAGGACATGGCGGAAGAAGCAGACGAGTTACACTCAGTCCCGGAGGGTTTCTTGAGCGCTCACGTGGTATCCGTCGGGGTTATCGATCCCTTGCGGAGACAGAATAAAATCCCGCCCCTACTACTAGTCATCCACGGTTCCGATCCGGACCGCCGGTCCACACTCTCCATCGTCCCCCGCTCCTTCGAAAGTCACATTGTCTTTTACTTAAATCTCTTAGTAGTAGTTCGACATGATACCCACGCAACAATGCGGTTCGCTTCTCTCCTCCCACTTCTGCAAGTGGCCGTCGCACTGGTCGCCGCGTCCCAAGTCAAGGTTGACGGCACTACCTGCACTGTGATACCGCTTGGAGGTGGCCAAGACGACGGCCCTAACATCATCCGTGCCTTCGACGCCTGTAAATCGGGTGGCACAATCGTTCTCAACCGATATTATGTCGTTAACACCGTGCTCGTAATCACCGGTCTGCAGGATGTCAACATCGAACTCAGCGGTGTAGGTGCGTCTCGACCAGACGCCCGCCGCTCACCCTCCATTCAACTGATATTTACAGTACAATATACCCCCAATATCGCCTATTGGTCACCCAACTCCTACTATATGGAGTTTCAGAACGCGTGCGTAAGTGGCATCGATCAATTGTCCTGCCTTCACACGGACTATTAGCACAACCTTTTGGTTCCTTTCGGGCAACAATCTCCACCTCTACGGCGGAGGTACCCTCGATGCCAACGGCCAGATTTGGTGGGATTACCCTAACAAGGTCACCTCCTTGCCTTCACATACTCGATCCTCCCTCTCACATCGCAGCAGACTGTGGGAACCGCTGGTGGTTCTTCAACCACGTTTGCGCGGCCTGTCCCGCTTACCATTGGCAACGCCTCAAACGTTCTGGTCGAAGATATCAGCGAAATCGGTTCCCCTTTCTGGGCACGTCACCCTTCCTACCTGTTCACATTGACTCACCCCCAGAGCAGAACAACTTTGTTTATCAATCTACCAATGTAACTTATCGTAGGATGTATATTTCTTCCACATCCTATTCCCCAAATCCTGCTGCGAATTCGGGTAGATTTGTTTATCAAAAATTTCTCATCGCACTCATTCAAGTCATGGGCTTTCAGATGGTTGGGACATTTATCGTTCTTCGTTTGTCACCATCGAAGATTCTACTATTCACAACGACGACGATTGCGTATCCTTCAAACCTAACACAACCGATATGGTAGTCAGGAATCTCTATTGCAACGGCTCTCATGGCATCTCCGTCGGTAGTCTTGGCCAGGTAAGGTTCATAGGGGCTCGGCTACTCTCGATGATCAGATTGTGTGGTAGTATGCAGGTGAAACCGACATCGTTGCCAACATCTACGTAAAGAATGTCTCTATGAACAATGCTCAGAACGGTGCTCGAATCAAAGTCTTTGGTGGCTCCCCGTATCTGAACTCGACGGCCGGCGGAGGTACAGGATATGTCCAAGTGGGTAACACTACTTCATCCCGGCGGATCTTATCAATGATATTGTTCCAGAACGTTACTTTTGAGGACTTTTACGTGAACAACGTCGATAACCCTATTTACTTGAATCAGGTCCGTCGCCTTGCAAATCCGTGAAGACAGGTGCTTGATCCGTACTTTCAGTGCTACGATACCCCAGCTGATGTCTGTGCAGAGTATCCCAGTACATTAACCATCTCTGACGTTCACTGTATGTACCGCCTTCCCACAACTACGGTCTGCCCATTTTAACACGTTGCTAGACATCAACATCACTGGCATGTCGTCTGGAAACTCGGGCAACGTCGTCGTCGAACTCGAGTGCTCAGCAGAGTGCCATAACATTACCGCAACGGGCACCAATCTGACCAGTCCTGACAGTCCCGGGGTGTACTATTGTCAAAACATTGCCAACGAGACGATGCTTGACTTCACGTGCACTGTACCTCCTTCGTCTTCTTCTTGACG
>JBBPTY010000782.1:0-13613 GCA_038094335.1 Tylopilus aff. striatulus | reverse complement strand
CCGAGGTCATGGGCCATGGGCTCTGCGAATCGTTCACCAAGCAGATCGTGATGACGAACGCCCACGGGCAACCCACGAACAACAGCGGAGACATTGGTGACCACGCTTGGCGATTACTCAGCTCCTGGAATTTCGACCCAGCAGAGCTTCGTGGGATAGGCATTCACATCCAAAAGTTGGAAAATAGCCAGAGCGGAGACGTGGGACAGGCGAAACTGCATTTCCAAGCGGCGTCGAAGAGCCCGGTAACAGCGCGGCCCGAGCATGATGATGCCCCTGAGGTAGTGGTGCAGCCGCCATCCTCGCAAGGTGATCCTATGCCCGCGGAGGTACCTGAGCAGAAATACACAGATCAGGTCAGCCTGCCGGCCTTTTCGCAAGTTGATATAGAAGTCTTGGAGGCGCTGCCGGAAGATATCCAAAAAGAACTGGAAGACGAATATCGACGACGGTCTCATTCGCCCATGATTGCCGAGACTGCTCCGGTACCAATCACCTCATCCTCCAAGGCAGCGAACAAGGGTCCGAACGTGAAGCGTATTACTCAACAGCTTGCGCCTAGATCAGGGAGCACGCTCTCCCCGAAGAAGAGCGTCCTTTTCGCGAAACGCGATACCCCCGCAAGCGTCTCTTCGGTGCGGACCTCCGAAGCTGAACTACGCGCGCTGGACATCGACCCAGACGTCTTCGCAGCCCTGCCCGCTGACATGCAGCGCGAACAACTGATTTTAGCGAGGCACATGAAAAATGGCGGTGTTCTCAGTGAGCAGCGGCTAGTGATCAAAGACACGACTCGGTTACTACGCGAGAAGAAATCGAAACCGTCCTATCCAACGAACCCTCCTCCGAAAGCCCACCGTCCCCGTCCCCCCGTGCTGAAACAGCAAGGCAAGCAAAGAGGGGAGAAACTCTCGTTCACAGAGACGGACGACGTACAGCGGGTCATCGAAGTGTGGGTCGACGGTTTCGAGAAGCACCCTCCGAATCCAAAGGATGTCGATTTCTTTTGCAAGTTTCTCTTGCAATGCGTGGAGTTTTCTGACGCGGGTATGGAGAAGACGATCGCTGTCATGCGATGGTGGCTTGTCTTGTTACGTCGGAAGTGGGGGAGACATGAGCGAGATGAGTCAGAGGTGGGAGATCAAACAGTTGGCAAGGCTTGGTGGAAAGCCTTTCGTGAGGTGAAGGAGAAAGTCGATGTGACCGCCCGCAAGCGGTTTGGGGGGACTTTGGTGTTGACATGACTGATCACTGCATATCCAAGACAACTTGTACAATTAATGTGTCCAACTCACAGTAGCTTCTTACGGCAGCAGCTAGCAACCTCTCGAGCTCATTAATCATTTGTCGCCTCTCGCGAGGAAGAGGTCCAATGAATGCCCACGGAGTTTGGCGCTTGCAATTACCTCGAAGGTGATATTCTTCAACCCTGCCCCTTCGAACGTGGAACGTATATCCTCTTCTGTAAAACCGCCTTTGTACGTGACATAGTGATGAGAGTCCGTAGGGAAGGCTTCATGCGTCGACTCCTCATGAACGATATCGGAGACGAGTAGTGATCCCCCCGGGTTCAAATATGAGACGAGTGTCTCTGTGACCTCATCGATGGAGCGGAGATGATGATACGCAGCCGCACACTGACCTCGAAAGAGAGTGGTACACATCAATCAACGATCCACATTCCGAAATGAGGGGGAAACGCACGACGATCACATCGAAGCTCATGCCTTGGAGCGCTTGCAGCCGCCTATCCTGGGGGCCGACACATATAGCTCTCATCTCCTCAGGTGGGATACCGTGGTCACTGACGACCTTGTTGTACTGATCGACCATACCCTGGCTGATATCGACGCCGAGGATCGACTTGGGGTCCTCGGCCGCCAACGAGCGAGAGATGAGCCCTGCAGGACCGTTAAATGAGCATCTCTATCCAGGATCCCATCAGGGAAAAGAAGGTGAGATGCACCTGTTCCGCACGCAAAGTCCATGACGGTGGTTGTGCCCTGCTTGAACAACCCGGTGTCCCGCATGGCGCGCCCGATTCTCTCGGCGTATTTCTGGGCATCGGGGCGCTCGTCGTAAGTGTGGGCGGCTGCGTCAAAGTGGTGCTGGTTCGCCGTCTCGTGGTTGGCATCGTCCACCGGCGGTGGTACGTGCGCATGGTGTGCGTGATCGTGGTGGTGTTCGTCGTGTGACATGTCGTAATTTGAGAGATGCAATTACGCCCGAGACTGGACTCGTCGGAGACCACATCCGACTCCCAGGACGTGCGAAAAGTAATGCAGTGCTTCAAGATCGCCATTGTTCAAGGTAGCTTGGTGGTCAGACTACATCCGGGGGTGGGGTCGTTTTCCTTTTTAAATGTTGATTGACCAGTCGATTTTCAAGTTTTGTTACTTAGTGCCAAATGAAGATTCATTGAGCGTCCGTCCGTGTCAATGGCGACTAAGACGGAATAATTGGTGGATCGGCGTGCGTAAGCAATTTATTAAAGCCTTGTCGATGCAATGTGAGTTGGACCAGTTTGGAGAAGATCATCCACCTCCATCTTATTCCTCAGCTATGCTGACCGTCAACGATGTCATCTGTGGTTGGTCCCCCGATAGTGACGATGACGTCGAAGTAAACGTCTCTCAGGACATGTGCCTCATGGCCGTCAATCCCATAACTTCCTTCGGCGCCCCCGTCGCCCCATTAACAGCAATCACGCAGCCCCCTATGGCACCCTCCTCCGACCGTCGTGCCCAGCGTAACCGGCATCGTGATCCTAGCTGGATTCCACGTCCCCGCAACGCTTTCATCATCTTCCGCTGCGAGTACTCGCGCGAGCATGCTCAGGGCAATCAGGGGTCGCTGAATGACTCCGACTCAATCACGTCCATCAAGACGCTCTCCAAGCGCGCTGCAGAGGCGTGGAAGAAGCTCCCTGCAGCTGAAAGGGAGCGGTACAAGAGACTTGCAGATAAGGAGAGAGAGGAACATGCCCGCCTTTACCCCAATTATCGGTTTCGTCCCATGAAGCGGCAGGCGTCGGGGACGAGGAAGAACTCTTCCGAGCGTTCCCAGAGCCCTAAGGGGAGCACCACGGAGGATCGTCCTGCTACACACCCGCCATCCGTATTATCTTCCGCTCCGGAGAAACCGCGCTCGAATCCCCGTAGTGATCCGATCGACCTCACTTCTCCGATTCCACAGCTCACCATCCCAACCCATCCCGAACCGTCGCCGCCTCACTCTGGCTTCATACAGGATGATCTGGAAAGAGCGCAGGCTCTCGAGGCTTATATGATTGGACTTTACAACCATGATCTATTTTCCCCATTCTCGTTCCCAGAGTACTACTAAACAACAGTAATGTGCCTACTGTATTCCCTCCACTGGGTCTCGTGTGTACGTGAGTTCCCTTTTTACTCCAGGTCTCTACGGCGTTGTGTATATCCGAGTTATCTCTCCTATTACCACCTACTTGTGCATTCCGTATCATCATTCATTTGCAGTACACGAGAAAATCGATCAGATAACTTGACGACACGATCGAACTCCTCATCGACGTGTGTGGGGGGTAAAATATATCTTCCAAATATATCTAAGACGACAATGTTAATGATGGGGAGTTACCAACGTCGCCTCAAGTCTCAGTCCGGCACACCCGATTGATTAAACCTGGATGAGCCGTCGCTATCCTATCTGACCACAAACGGCTAGAGAGGTTCTGGAATTCCAGCCTGTCCACAGCTGACGCTCATTGCGAGGGTGGTTTAATTTAGCCTAGAATGGCGTCGAATAGGGACGATGTTTATGGACTACGATCGGCGCAATGGGCGCACAGACCACAGTTCGGCCTTTCCGGCATGTCGCTGAATGACCGGAGTGTGCTAGTGGATCCCCACTTTTTTTGTCAACGTCCGGTGGTGAAGACCAAGCCCAAGACACCTCGTCGATCTTCTCGGTGGAGTCCCGCTCGGTTTGCTTGCAAAGTGGGTAGACTCGACGCATCAGGGGTGTTGTCACTGTACTAGCCAAGCCAGTGGTACACCACATATTGCCTATTGAGACGGGTGACGGTGACGGTCCATTCGAGGCTGCTTTTGGACGTGAATGGGACAGTCTGCTCCGGATCATCCCTCCATTTCGGCGTGACAGCTTCACATTTTGAGTCGCCCTCTGCTATTGGACTGGGGGTGTAACACACTGTAGTACCAGTGTGGTCAGTCATGCGTACCACAATTTGGCTACTAGTATGAAATTCAAGGTAGTCCGAGTCATGAAAGTCTATATGAAGAAATGAATAGGAGACTCACGAGATCAAATTGAAAAAACCGATTCATTGGGCAGATACTATACGTGGCTGAACTCTCGGGCAGGCACCGCGACGTGTAGAAGTGATCATCAGAGAGGTCAAATTTTTGAATAGACCTGGTACCATGTTGATGAAACGAGGAGGCCGATAAGATATCGGTTCACCGGCCCGTTTCAGTTATTCAGTGAGAAACCTGTTTCTCACAATGATCTTGGTTGACAGAGGCCGTCATCAGTTGCGAAAACGTTACTCAGGAGCTTTGAACTTGATGCTCTCACCGGAACTTTGAATCAAGTCTGGAAGTCTGCGTTGGTTACGCATTTCGATCTCATGAGTTCTGAAGAGAGTCGCCTGCTGGGGGACCAGCTTCGGCCAAACACCCATACCCAGTCCTATATCACTTCGACTCAAAGCCTCCCTACGGACGATGTATACGATCGATTCGACTCTCACCAAAAACGGGTGGTCCTCGCTATCGCGTCTCTTACAGGACTGGTACCCAGTATGTTTTCATTTCAATTTTTCTTCTTTCGTTGTTAAATGAGACCGTCGATCAGCGTTCGTCAGTGGATGCTTTGTTCCGTCCATACCCCAGGTTTCCAAAGATCTCGATTCTACACCCGCGGTCGTAAGGTGTGTCATTTACGCTGTCAGCGCAATACCATTACGATGGGTCTTTTTCAGTCTAGCTGTGAGCTTGTCCGTGTTCGCGAGTTCGTTTAGTGTCATGTTCTGGTCTGCGTACGCCTCGTTCTGTAAGTCTTTATGTGCCTTGTCTGTGAAACATCCCTGATCTCTCCCTGAAAATTTTCCTTCGTTGAGATGGTCGACGAGCGATATACCTTTGTGGAATGCCTTTCACCATTCTGGGTAGCTTCGCTGTCGCAGCCTCTACCGACATAAACAGCCTGCTCTTCTGGCGATTCGTCCAAACATTTGGGTGTTCTGGCGGGCACGCCCTCGGTGCCGCTGCCATCGGGGATATCTTTAGACTAGAGGAGCGTGGGACGGCCATGGGTACCTTCTTCGGCGTAAGTTCACGCGCTATCACGACCTTGTACATGGCACATCAACAGCATCTCTCAACTAGGCCACGATATTTGGGCTCGCAATCGCACCCCCGTTGGGAGGTAGCTCTTCGTGTTAATTTCTCCGGCCGACGTCAATTAACGCCTGTGTCCAGGTGCCTTCGCTCAGTACTGGTCCTGGCGCGGCTTTCAAGCTGCTTTGGGCGTATGGGGAATAATACAAATGCTGCTGCTCGCGTTTTTCTTCCCGGAAACTGCACACCCCGGTTCGCGTGGCATCGACCAGCTAGAGAATCCGAGGAAGATGTTTATTTTAATCAACCCATTCCGCTGCCTGGCTCTTCTACGGAGCCCCAATATCGTGACCATAGTATGTACTTTCTCTTGTTTGCGGGGGCTGACAGCGTCGTGATCCAATCAACTCTGATAGACACTGGCACACACTTTTGCGCTCATCTCGGACTATGGTGCCTCATTCGCATGCACATATAAGTGATAATCGCTTATACACATTACCTACAGCACTCGTAATACCTATTGCATTCACCGTCGTACGTATACGAGACCTTTGCTTGCGCGACTGACTAACTTCTTCAGGGAGCTAAATACGGAATTGTCAATGGGGGTCTGATCGGCGCCCTGTTCCTACCAAATGGGTTTGGTAACTTTGGTATGCTCTTGTGCTTTTCCCTGACGCCTTGTCTCATTTGTGTGCACAGTTGGTTCTTTGATTTCTGGGCTCCTCTCCGACAACGCGGTGAGACACGCAAGGGAGCAACGCAGGGGTCGTTGGATCCCCGAAGATCGTCTCCGTGCAGTGTGGCTCGGAGGACTCGTGCTTGTTCCCATCTCTGTGACGCTATCTGGCTTTTCGACAGCGTACATCGATGGGACTGTCGGTCTGCTGATCAATCTCGTCTGTTTCTTCACTAACGGCGTCGGCGTCAGTCGTTTAGAACGTCTATGAGCCGAGCTCTAATTATTCACAAGGTGGACATGGTTCTCGCACCGATTGGGGCATATACCGTGGATATTCTGCCCACTCGGAGTGCCGAGGTCATGGCCGCGATCACGTAAGTTATTGCCCCCTTCCCAAGGACGTGCCCTCGCCGCTCGGTGAACGATGGTCGCTTACTCCGGGTCAGGGCGCTCCGATCGTTGTTGCTGGCTCCGGTCACAGCGATGCTCATACCCTCGGTTAAAACCATCGGTGTCGCTACGACCAACAGTCTCTCGGGCTTATTGGCCCTGATCGGATATTTGTGCGTGCTTGATGGTCGGTCCCAGGTGTATGTTTTGACGAGATGGCATTGGCACAGCATGATTTGGCTCACGATTCGGTACGGCGAGCAGATGCGTGCATGCGTTGACGTTGGATACCCCAATTTCGATAGACCGGCAGTAAACAATGGCGACACCATGACGCAGAATAACCCCAATATTGAGTAATGCGTTTAGACTTTCTTGATCGGCTGCCAGGGGTGTTCACCCCAGTTGAATTTGGACGCAGGTTTACTTACTGTAAATTTACGATTTATGCACGTCCGGAGTTCATGTATGTATGTTGAGGTACGAGATTCAGATGATAGCTTCCGTTCACCTCTATGATTCCGAACGCAAGGATGACGCAGTGCCGGTGCGAATAAGTTTCAAGTTGAACGACTGGAACCACTTAGGGTCGTCTTGGTAGCTAATTTGACTCTGCCGACCGCCTAGGTGGAGGACATAGAGTGTACGAGTTGGTCCAAGAACTCTAAGAAGTTATGTACGCTCCAAAGGCTGGTGCGCCTCCCACCCCTGGCCATGCTGGATGCCTGGATGACCGTAATGAGGTGACACGTGTGTCGCCACCCGACGGAGAGGGTCGTGGGCTCGCCCAATGAAATACTAAATGATAACGTGTTAGTTCCTATCACTGCCACGCTGGTCCGCTGTACTCGCGGATAGCCATAGACGCTTCCATCTCTCGTACTGTGGTTCTCCAGAAGTAAGATAACGAATAAACGTCCGAGCGAGCTGAGCTGGACCACTTTGAAGATGAATGGAACGGGCGTGTATTATTAACTAAAGAGTGTTCGGGCCATTTCGCTTCAGGGCGCTGCTGGGATCGTTCTAAGTTGCGCTCTCAACATGTCCGGCAAGTAACAGGCCCTGCCCCCATCACAGCCATGTTCGATCCCATCCAAGGTATGGCGCGCCTCGCCGACCACTTGCACGCACATTTTCACGCCGGGGCAGTCCAGAACTCGTCCATGAATGACATCATTCAAGCTGCCAAACGACGTCTCGGCGTAGAGACCAAGTACGTCGATGTGACCATCCAGGTGCGTTCCGCAGTATCTTCTGTCAATGGTGTTCGGTCTGAGGCGAGACTGGGGCAGTTCATTGGTGCGTCGCACCTCACCGGAATGGATCTCATCGGGTCCACAGACCCCTACTTCCACGCGAGCCTAGACCATAGGCTGTCCTACATGCATGTGTCTTCTTTGTTCTTCTAAGGGAGGGAACATGGAATCTGAAGGCAATCTTCTCGACAGATCGTCCGTGCAATGCAACACGTTGACGCCCGTGTGGAATGAGGTGTGGCAAGTCAAGGGCGTCCCAACGACAGCATCATTGTCCGTCGTTCTACGGAATAAACATCACAAGTCACTCGTGGACTACTACATTGGGCGATTTGAAACGACGATATCCCCGGGAGCAAAGGAGGTAGAGATACATGGCTACTGGCGGATGTGCAGGGGCACCTTTTGGATCAAGGTAACCGAAACGTTGAATGTTCCCTTCGGCAGACTGATGAAACCAACTCAAGATCGATTCCTCGCCATCTTGCAATGGCCCAGCGGCATCTCTTCCATATTCATTCGCTGGACCAGTCCACTACTCCCGCCACAGCTCACCGATAGTGGGCGCACTGGCTCACATGAGGGATACCCGCTTGTACTCGACTTGGAAGGTGTATATCAAGGGTGTTCTGTGTGTTTTCGGAGATCAAGTGCAACATTGGAACCGTAACTACAGGGCGGCGCAGGCCATTTTCCGGGGTCCTACGTCAATCGCCATCCGTTCGGGGATCCAAGCTGCTCACCGCTTGCTCTACGCGAGATCAGTGTCGAATGCGTTTGGTGTCATCAAAACATCCGAGGACATGTTGGCGCTCTTTCGTGGTGGCGTGCATCGGTCATCGACTGATGGGACAGGCCCACACACGCAGCGCATCAGGCCAGCGGTGTACACGTACATCATTTCGACCGACGACGACTCATTCCGGTTCTCCGAGACAGGAGCGGCCTTCTTTGTTGATTTTGCGTCCAAACACGCGTTGCACAGCAATTGTGCCAAGGCGGTGCGGTACAGCGGCGAATTCCATCTGCGGCCTGCCTGCGGATGGGCACGTTTTTCGGACGAGATGGCGGACGACGCAGTGGAGTGGGAACTCGTGATCGACAACAACTCTGGGACGTACTCGCCTGATCCAGCCCTGCTGCCCAAGGTGAAGGAGATTGTTGAGATGAATTTTCCGGGATTCAGGGTGATTGCACTGCGGCACGATGACCCGGCGCTGAGGGCGAGCACGGAGACGTGTAGGGCGTACGCGCTGAGCAAGCGTGGCATGACGGAACACGAACTAGAGCCTCATGTGACGGAAGGAGAGGAGACACTGATGTACCATGCTTCGCGGAGGGGCCGTCGTAGACATTAGCTTATTAGAACTAGCCAACGGCAATACGACGGTCAACACGTTTTCTCAGCCACACCGCAACACGAGGCCAACGACATCGACTTAGCGTCGTTGCCTTTCTTCTTCTCTGTCCTGCACCGCGATGTATTCTCCCTGTTGATGTTCGATATCTGTACGTCTTTTTTTTCGCCAGTGTGCTCAAACCGACAACCCAGATCAGACCATCACAGCTTACAGTTCATCTTTTTTTCAGGTCTTGAATATCGGCGGAACAATCGTATACCATGGAGTCCTTTGCTGCAGATACCCTTTTCTCCTCGCCTTCGTCGTCGCACATTACTCGTAGCCGCACCTGGCACCCTACGTGGCGACCTACACTGACTCGGGCCTGGTCCCCCCGCCTGTGGCACCCGATGAACGATTCCTTCGATCCACTCTTCATCGCACCCTGTCCCGACACAGACCTGCATTCTGCTCACAACAACGTCCACCAAGGTGGTCTTGCGCATCCGCTATATCCCGATTGTGTCAAAGTATACCCGTCTCCACCATCGGATTCTTCTGCACCAAAATCAACCATTCCTCTCCCCGAAGAACCCGGAGGGTTTCCACCCTTGTACTCTACTCGTCTTGCCGGCGTTCTGGACTCGCCACCGGTTTTACGTCGTGAGGACCTGGCTTCCCAAAAGCCGCTCACCCCGCCACCGACGATGCCCTATCCTACCCTCAACCTACCTGAGGCTGAGCTCGACGAACTCTCGGATAGCCAGGATGTCGAGGACATCGAGGAGGAATACGACATCGATGAATTTTATCCGTCACCGTCTGGGTCTTCGCCGCCACGCTCGGTGCTGTGTGGCCTTCCTCTCTCCCCGCTTTCCCCAAATTGGGGACCTCCGTGCTCACAAGCGTTGTCGATAGCATCCCCGCATGATTATGCAGAACCGGAGCACTTCAATGCACTCTTCTCCCCTCATGACCTCCACCCGCCACCCTCACTGGATTACTGCACCCCTTCACCGCTCTCGCCCCACAAACCATCTTCCTTACTCGAGGTCGATGTCAATTTGTCCTACCCATTGTTGGCTCCACTAAGCATGCCTTGGGCTCCAAGTCCTTCTGATTCGGACCCCGAAACACCATGTCTGGACTCAGCCTCGTCCTCCATCTCCACTTCCTCGTTGCCATCGTTGAACGATTGTGACGAACTCCCCACTCCGAACTCACCTCTAATATCAAGACTGGATCTACCCGATCTTGAGGACGATGGACACCCCAAGATCGTTCCCTCCTCACCCTCTCGAAGGTGTTGTTCGGGTCTACCCGATTTTGGCTCCAATGATGAAATGGGTGACTTGTCCGGTGATCCTGTACTTCCGTTACCTGGTCAACCAATTCTGTCTCTCCCCGGCGCGGACACCGACGATGACCTAATACCCAGGGTCTCCGTAATCCCATCACGTACAATTCTATCCACACCCTCGCAGCCACTGCTGTTTATCGATGATCCACGGGACGTACCATTACCACGCTCTCCATCCCCCGAGGATTTCGATTTATGTCTCTCGCCCGACGACATGACGGATCCTGAATTAATCAAGTTGTTCGACCTGCGGAAGAAGTCCGTTGCTGCTGAGCGTGCCGCCCGGCGTCTGGAAGCGCTCACGGACAATGTCGACTTGTTCACACGGGCCGAGGCTCGGAAAGTGCGTAAGCGGGAGAGCGAGCGGAGCAAAGAACTCGGAGCGCTCATCCGGCTCAAGTTGGGCGACGCTGTGGCGACATGCCCTCAGGAGCCAAGCAGCACCAGCCCCGAGTTGGACCCACAAAACCATGGCCGTCGACGCGGCATCATTGGCAGTATGCCACAGCTTGTAGCACGAATGGTATTTCGGAGGAACGAGACGTCTCGACCAATTACCAAGCGAAAGTCTGCGAATGGCCCTCGCGAATATGTCCCATCGGCGCTGTCTGACGAGGTCACTGCAGATGAGTAGTTTGCATGCGTCATTGTTTCACTTCTTTTTTTACCATGGTGCACTGTTTGCTGTGAGGTGTGTGTTCTCGCCATTGACATTATCGAAAAGACTGGACTGAAATCCTGATGCTTGGCCTTTCTTACGCTATTTGATTCGTTTTCTCATTAATGATCTAGATGTTGGTTTCGAACGTGATGTACGCTGACGTGTATGTTTGAACGATATGCTTCTCTCTCCTTCCCCACGCTCCTCGTTGTATGCCTGTAGCTTTATTGCTCCTTTCTCATCGGGTCGAGTCGTCCGACTTGTCTTTTTCTTTCATTTTGCTCCGTTTTCTTTTCCTTTACAGTCACTCCTCGCTATCGTTCATGTCTTCTTTGCCTCGTCATATTCATCAACCAACAAGTGCTGTCTATTTCCTTTTCTCTTGAGCGCATCTTATATTTCAGAGGAAGGGAAGAAAAACAAAAGAAGGAAGAAGAAAGAGCATGTGGAATGGAAGTATGAGAAGTACAGGGAATCGCATCATTTGTTATTATTCCTCCCTTTTGTGTGTACGATGTCGTTGCGATGGAAGCATTCTGGACTGAGTTCAGGCTCTTCGTCTCATTTCCATGCCAAGTGTGCCCAACCAGGGTAATCCCCCCCAATACTGGTGGCGATACCTGGGCGCAAGGTGGTCCCTATCCTAGGGAAACTTTCATTCATGTTTGGCCCAGGGCGTATCAGGTGGCACCCAGGAGGCGATGAGGGAGGGCTGATAGATTACCGAAAAGTGGCGAGTTCCTGTGCAACTACTAGAAGCGAAGGAGCCCGATACGATCGCTGGTCGCTGCTTTAGTCGACGTGGAGCGTCATGATAGTTCACCCTTGAGCAAGTGGGGTGGGCAGCTGGCTGCTGACATCAATGATATCACCCGGTTCCCTGCACGTTCTCCAGATGAGATCTGAGAGGTATATCACCTACGTTTGGACGCTGTTTAGGTTATGCACGTATTGACCCCACTATACAGTAGGAGCAGATATGAGTCAGCTCATTTTCACTTGGGAGAGGGCCGTCGACCGTAGATCTAACTGCTCACGATGGCATCATAATGTTCAAGACACGGTGGTCTGCCTGTGCAGCCGGGGCCAATAAATTTGATTCGCAAGCATTACTCACCCAGTGAACGCCGACGAAGGCTTTCTAGCACCATGACGAGCGTAGTCATAGGAAGTCTGCCTTCGTCTTGATGGCGTCGTAGGTCGCTCGCACCCGATGATCTGCATCAGGTTCCAGCGTTGTCACAAGGTCGCACTGCAACCATGTCACAGCTTGAAACAACAGGGCATCGCACGACCTTTCCTCCAACCTAGTACTTGATGATGAACATTGAACGTGAGCCACCTCAGGGCACCTGGCGTCATTCAACGATCGCCATTCATAAATGGTTGTCGTCGGCTCGGACAGGGCGTTATGCATAGATGGGTCATGATGTGTGTACGCAAGACGAGGGGACACGGAGCTATGGCAAGGGTACGACATGATCACTGGTGATCCGCTCTGCGCACGATAGGAAACTGATAGCTCGTACCGGAGATATTGATCTTTCGACAAGGTCTAGGCCGGCTCTTTTGCAACAAGCACGAGGGGTTTTTCAAACGCTATTTGCCGAACTTTCCGTAAGGGTTTAAGCTTTGGCTCCGCTCCTTGTCTAGACCAAGTGATGGCACATCAATTGAAGCACATAGGGCCAGCCCTTATCCAACACAGTTGCATACTCATTGATGTCATAATGCTTGTCATGCAAGTGCAATGGGGTAGCCTATCTTCATGCTTACACCATCCAGGGATTCTCCATGGATCATAGGTCTTCCTCTTCTAGTCATCAGTAAAAAGGGCAGTGTCTTATTCTGTCTTATTTGTCTTATTACATCTTATTCTGTATAATTTTGCTGCTAAGCTAATAAGCCAAGCCTGCATCAGCAAACCAACCTGTCCAGCACCACCTAGGGAGGGTTGGTTTACTGATGTGATTAGCCAAAATTAGATGGAATAGATGAAATTAGACAGAAAAAGACTTGGCCCTTTTTACTGATGTAAATTCTTGTCCTCCTCCCTATCTCCTAGACCCCACCCCTACCAATATCCACTTCTTCAAGGACATCCAGAGGGACTTTGACCTAGGTTCATCAAAAGTAAGGAAGTAAACACTTTTCCAGCACCTCATCTCATTCCCCTTATCAAACATATATCCCTCTCTGGAGCTACCACTGAGGACAAGGATAAGAGAGATGAGATTAGGTCACAAACAATTGAATCTCCAACCCATTGAGAAAGTTCTCCCTCCTGATACCTTTGTTATCTCTCCTATTCCCACTCTTGCAGAATATCTCTCATTCTCTTCACCATTATCTCCTTCTATTGTATTTGTCAAAAATAACTCTGATTAGTGACTTTCTGGCCCAGCTTGGGCAGCCCAGGACCTGGCAAATTTGTGAGCCAGGCTGTAAGCCCTCAAAAGTATGGAAAGCCTAACACTCGCGCCTCACTCCATTACTAAATTTGGTAAAATATCGCAGTAGGACTCCGGTCACAGCCAAAAAGAATTGCACATTGCCGCCCTGTCGACGGATAAGGAAGG
>JBBPTY010000781.1:0-13614 GCA_038094335.1 Tylopilus aff. striatulus | reverse complement strand
GCTGTAGCTGTGGCAGTACTTGGAGTGGATGTGTTAACTGGTAAAAGAGAACAGAACTGGAGGATGTCCAGTGCTGCCCTTGTGTCTTATATACTAACTCTACTGTTTGTACATGTGATGGTACAGATGATATAATAAATGATATAAAGGGTAAGTGGAAAGTGGAACCATATGAGTCCATATCGCTATTGGACGATAAGGAGGCTGTGTGTGCAGCCTTACATAGCCGAGATAAGAGTTAGTCATAACGAGTCAGACATGAGTCATCTGACGTCATTGTTCTAGAATGGTCCATATGATGTCATAGTCCAGACTGCTTAGTAAGCATAGATTGTTCTAGAATATGATTAGTCATAAAGCATAGCCTTACCAGTGCACAGCACGGAAGTGAATGAAAATGGAAAGGAAACTGTGCATGGTGTGAACGAGTTAAGTTAGTAAATGTTGCAATTGCAACAGAAACCGCTGGACCATACTTGGCCAGTGCTACTTGACTGATGCGACTGACTCGGACGTGACACTCTTGACTTGGGGCATCACTGGGCTTGACCAGGGACCTGTGAATGAAAAGCTGAGGACTAGGGGTTTGTAACCATAGCGAGCTCCTTGCTCCTACACTGACATGCAGCACTAGCCTGAATGCAGGGACCACAGGGCATGGTATGGGTAACCAAAGAGTTGGCCTTCTTAGACACAATGGTGGGACGACTCTCAGCCTCATTTTTATTGTCATTGTCGAGCATGACCTGGCAATGCTACAAATGCTTGTAAAGGAAGGAATTAGCAAGGGTAAGATGAACTCACCTTAGGTAAAGGAACACAGGTGCTGATGCTGTTTTCTGCACTGTCATCAGACAAGTCAATATCAGCAACAGTGGTTGCTTCAGCTTCTTCATTGGCTTGCATATTAGTGACCAAGTCACACCAATGGGAGACAGTCTCCTAGAGACCAAGCATCATATCAACAACACAGTGCTCCACAAGCTGCACAGCACCAGCTTTGTCAGCCACCCAAAGCACATAGCCGAGTTGTTTCTAGCAGAGAAATGAGTGATTAACAATAGGAAAAGGCATATATGAACCATGGCTGGATCCCACTCAGATAGCCACCTGCATTCTTCTTCAAGCAGCCCCATTTTGTCAGGAGGTGTGGAAAGACCAGTAGTAAAGACATGCTTGCCAGCAGTTTTGAGAGCACAGGCAGCTTCAGCCCTTGGAATGCGGATGGTATTCATGCAGATGATAGAAAGGATGTTGGAAACCAGAGACATCAGAGGTGAGGAATGAGAGATCAGGAGATCAGTGATAAGAGGAAGGGCCTAGGGTACCCAGGAGGAGTTGAGCTGTCAATCAGGAAGTTGAGTCATACACCATTATGTGACCAATCAAGGATGGTCGGTGTTCAAGTCCCCAGGGGGTGTAGGAGCAAGGTGCTCTCTATGGTTACAAGTCCCTCTTTTCCAATTTTTCATCTGCAGGTCCCTGGTTGAGCCCAGTGATGCCCCAAACCCACAGTGTCATGCCCAAATAAGTTGTGTCAGTCAAGATTCATCAGCCAAGTATGGCCTGAGCATCTAGGATTCACCCAAGTAAGTCTTCAGTTCAGATATTCATTTTATTCAAATTAGTAGGCATGTGCAGGCAAGTCTGGCCCAGTTCTGAGCATTTAGAGTAGTCGAGTAGGTCCACCCAAGGGTCAGTAGTTACTGTTGTACAGCCGTGCACACCAATTTGCTTGGGTCAACAATTTTATTTTCAGACTGTTGTATCATGTGCAGCAGGTAGCCAGCATGTCATTTGGACAGGGGCACTGTCACCTCAGGTCCCAGACACTGTAGCTACCCTTCTTTTATTCTTTTTCATATTACAGTCTTGGGTATGCCCAGACTATAAAAACTGTGTATGGACTACCTAATAAAAAGTTTTCCCCCTTTGGAAGAGACCACCAGTAAGTGTCTGGGGAAGCTCAACAGTAAGTGACCACAGTAGGTCTTTCATATACCATTTTTTGTCTTTTTTTGTGCCTGGCTAGTACTTCATCCAGTCTGCAGGCCCCTATTTCTGTGCAGTCACACTTGGAGTCACTTGGACTCATCTTCTTTTCATTCAGGTGGAAAGTCTTCACTCAGAAGGCTTAGCTCTCAGTGTTCTCCCTTATCTAGACCATTCCCATTGAGTAGATCAAGTTGGAGCCCTTTGGAACAATCACTTGCCCCTTCTTTCTCTTTTCTGCTTGCATCAGGCTCTCCCTTGGAGTAGCTGCAAGATATATTTGTTGACTCACAGTGAATTCTTCCTCTGTGGTATTGCATTTGGGTTGTCCATGTGTAAAGAAGGGAAAGCATTCTACAGGGAATGGACATTTAGCTGGGTGTTCAGGAAGGGGCACAGGAAAGAAAGGAGTTTCATCAGGCACAATGTTTTCAGTGGGGTTAGAGGAGGTGAGGTTCTGGTTGTTGAGTTCAGTGGACATAGTGCAAAATTGTATCCGAATGATGGTGGTCAAGAGGATGAGAATCATTTTCATCAAAGGGACCTCTTATATCCTTCAAGAATTTCCAAGGCTGATTGAAGCTCCAATTCAGGTAACCAAGAGTCTTCGTTAGCCGAGTATCCTTTTCATCAGATTAAGTATTTCTGTCAGGTTCCCATTCCTGGATAACAGACAATTTTCTTAATTTCATAATGTTCCTCGTCATCTATAAGGTCTGGAGGAGGTTTTGGAAAGTTCTTGCCATGTATAGTGTTTTCTTTGTAGAAAGATAGAAGAGAAGCATGGAACATGTTATGGATTTTTTACAATTGTGGGAGTCAGAGTTTGAAGGTAATGGGAGATAGTTGTTCTGTGATTAAGAAGGGACCTTCTCATTTGGGGGAGAATTTAGGATTGGGAAGAAGTTGTTTCAGGTTTCGGGCTTCTAGCCACACTTTATCTCCTTTCTTTAGTTGAATGATTCTTCTGAATGTTTGGGCCTTTATGACTTGTCAGGCTAGGTCATGTGCAGCTAGGGCTTCTGTTCAGACTGTATTAATAATTTTGAGGTGTTCTTTAAGGGCTGGTAATGTGGGTGTTGGAAAGATGGATGGAAGTGGGCATGGTTCATATCCCATCATGAGGTAGAATGGAGATTGGTGGGTG
Organism: Tylopilus aff. striatulus; assembly: GCA_038094335.1. Lineage (NCBI taxonomy): Eukaryota > Fungi > Basidiomycota > Agaricomycetes > Boletales > Boletaceae > Tylopilus > Tylopilus aff. striatulus. The sequence continues at coordinate 10,475 of JBBPTY010000781.1, read as the reverse complement.
ACAGAATGAGGTCAGTGGTTATGTGCAAATTTAGCAAATGGGATTAGATCTGCCCATGAGGATGGGTTGGTTCCACAGAAGATTCAAAGGTAGGTTTCAATTTCTTGGTTAACCCTTTCAGTTTCTCTGTCTAATTGGGGGTGGTAGGTGGTGGAGAGAGATAATTCATATCTGAGGAGTTTTCCCAGTTCTTTGGCAAAGAAAGATGCAAATTGGGGTCCTCTGTCAGATATTATTTTATCACATAACCCGAATCTTTTATATACTTTGTTTAGAAAAAGCAAAGCAATTCCCACTGCATCAATCGTTTTCTTGGTCAGGCATAGAATTACCCCCTTTGTAAGTCCATGGTTGACCATGACCAATAAACTGTCAAACCCTTGATATAGGGGAAGATTGGTGATGAGGTCACAGGAAATGTTTTGGAAAGGTTTAGTGGCATGGGAGGGTATAGGAGTAAGTGGGGCAATAGTGGGGTGGGTGTTTGTTTTGTTTTGTTGACAAACTGCACAGCCTTCTACATATTGTTGGACAAAGGTGGCTAGACCTGGCCACCAGTAATCCTGAGAGACCAGTTGTCATGTTTTAAGGTTATCTGGATGGCCAGCAGTGTGGTGGTCATGGCATTGGGAGATGATTTGTTTGCAAAGGTCTGGGGGTAGATAAGTATGGTTTTGGAAAGATAACACTCCTTCCTTGAAATGCCAATCAGAGAGGTGAGCTTGAAATTTGGTGGGTAATTCTCTGGGGAGTGCATATAGGGCATCAAGGACTAGGGGGTCGGTGGAAGAGGAATTTGCTATTTTGTGTAGGAGTTCTTTGTTGATGAGGTTAACAAAGACTTCTGGTGGAAGGAGGGTGATATTGTCATTGTCATTGTCTTTTGCAGGGATGTGATCTGGTCTATGAGAAAGGGCATTGGGAGCACCAAGGAGTTTTCCTGCCACATGGGTAAAGTGAAGGTCATATTCCAATAGGTCTAAGAGCCATCAGGCTTGTCTTTAATTGAGTTTTTGGGGTTGTTGGAAGTATGTGAGGTTGTTGTGATTTGTGAATATGTGGACAGGGTGTGGAGATCCTTGTAGGTAATGGCACCAGGATTCTAGTGTTCTCATGACAGCTAGAAGTTCCCTGTTGTAGATGTCATAGTTTCTTTCTGCTGATCCAAACATTTGTGAAATGAAGGTGCAAGATTGCCAATCACCATTTGCATTGGTTTGGAGGAGTACTCCTCCAGATGCATATTTGGAGGCATCAGTGGCAATGGCAAAAGGGGAAGTGAGATCAGGCATGCAGAGTATAGGTTCTTTGACAAAGCATTCCTTGAGAAGGTTAAAGAACATTTGTGTTTTTTTGGTCCATGACCAAGGATGGTTTTTCTTGGTTAAGTCAAGAAGAGGTCTTGCAATGTCCAAGTAATTAGAGATGAACCTTTTGTAGAAGTTGGTGAAGCCAAGGAATGATTGTACTTCCTTGATGTTAGAGGGTTCAGGCCATTCTTTAATACCTTTGACTTTTACTGGGTCCATCACGATTTCAGCTGGTTTTATGATCATTCCAAGGTATTCTACTTGTTCTGCTGTGAAAGTGCATTTCTCTAGTTTGAGACAGAGATCCAATTCTTTCATCCATTGAAGAACTCATTTAGTTCTTTCTTCATGTTATTTGGCATTATTGGAAAAGATGAGAAGGTTATCCATGTATATGATTAGTCATCCTTCTGCGATGAGGTTGCTGAATGAATCATTCATGAATTATTGGAAGGTAGGGGGGAATTTGTGAGACCAAAGAACATCACAGTGGGTTCGAATAGTCCTTTATGGGTGATAAACACTACTTTCCATTGGTCTCCTTTATTGATTCAAATATTGTTGTACCCCCATTGAACGTTGAATTTAGTAAAGAGTTTGGTGTCTTTTAGTTTATCAATGAGGTCAAAAATGAGTAGTAGAGGGTAAGTGTCCTGGATGGTGTGTTCATTTAGATATCTATAGTCTTGGCATGGGCAAAGGCCTTCATTCTTTTTCTTTACAAAGAAGAAGGGGGATGCTTGTGGAGATTTCAAGGGTCAAATTTTCCCCGTTCACAGGTTTTCATCCATGAAATCATCTGCTGCTTGTTGTTCATTGGGAGACAATGGGTATAGTTTTCCTATTTTTGGAACAAAAGTGTTGTCTAGTTCTATAGTGTGATCATATGGTCTGGTTGGGGGAACATGGTCTGTGGCTTCTTTGGTAAAGATCGAGGCAAATTGGGAGCATTCAGGGGGTAGAATGGGTTTTGGCTTAGATAAGGGGGCTTCTTGGGCTAGGGTGGTTGCTGTGGTTACTTTCCATACCAGTTTTTCCAGTGGTTGAGCAAGGAATCTTGGTCTGACTTTGATGACTCAATTGATGGAGTATTGTCTAACTTCTTTCTCCGCACTTTCAGCTGGTAGATCCTTTCCTAGATATTGACATACTCCTTCTATCACTACTCCATCGAAATGTCAATGTTTAGGAGGAGGTGCCATTCTCTTGGTCAGGGAGATACAATTGTTGGTTTTTATGTAACCAGCTTATCTAGCCATATGGGATAGAGATAATTCAACTGACTTGTTGATTTTCTCTTGTAGACATACTGTCCCTCTTTGCCAGTCTATGGTAGGGTTTGCCAATTGAAGCCAAGGGTGTTCTAGAATGATGTTTTACTTTCCAGTGTTCATGACATAGAATCGGATTTTTTGAGTGATATTTCCAATTTTAATATAGAAAGTGGTGACTTCATTGCATGAGGTGTTATTGGATCTGTCAGTATTCTGAATGAGAATGGATCAAGGGGGTTTTTCTGTGTGTATTTTGTTTCATTTGACAAAATCTTTGTCAATGCAGCAGATCTGTGCTCCAGAGTCAATGAGGGTGGTTGTGGTGACAACTTTCAGAGTTTGTACCAAGATAATGAGGTCAAGGGAAATGTATAAAGAGTAGGGTTTTATTTCAGTTTGTGGTATTGGCAGGGGGTCATTTGTCAGAATGGAGAGGGATAGGAGGTGGTCCAGTGCAGTTTTTGACCATGTGACCTTTTTGTCAGCACCTGAGGCATCGTCCTTCTTTAAAACAATGTTGTCATTCTTCTAATGTGAGTTTCTGGATGCGTTCAACTTTATCTACATCCATAGCATTGGGGTCCCTTTGGGTATATCAAGGAGGGTTTGGATTAGTGAGGGTAGTTCATTTTGTTCTGGTGTGATGTTCTCCAGCAATGATTTCAGTGAAGTCTTCTAATTCCATGAACATCCTTGCTGAGGTGTACCATTTATCTGGGGTTTTTGGGAGTCCCCCACCTGTGATGATATGTTTCATGAGCTAGATGGAGAGCCCTGCCCTGTAATATCCCATAACAGTGTCATTATGGGTTTTCTCAGATAATTCAGCTTGAAGGACCATGAGTTTGAATTGATTGGTATATTCTGCTAACTGGTTAATATGGTCAATGTGGGTGTGGGATAGCCAGGTATTGGCCTTTTGTTTGGCATCTTTGATAAGGAATTTCTTTCAAAAGGTGGTTTGGAAGTCTGCATAGGTATCCTAGTTATTCTTGGCTAGAGTAATGTTCATCTGAGCATCTGCCCAGATTTTAGCAGTTCCCTCAGTGATATTTGAGTAAGTGAAGATTACTCTTTGATCATCAGTGTTGTAGATGGCTAGGTTAGCAGTAAGGTATGCAGAAATTCTGTTTAACCAGAATCCGGCTTTGGTGGCATCTCCATTGAAGCTGGGAATGTTTCCCATAGGTGCAATGACTTTGGATGTCATGGTGTGAGCAGGTTGTACTGGGGGAATTTGAAAGATTTGGCCAGTTTGGGCTACTGGGGTAGGGGAAGGGGGTGTGGGTATTCTGGGGATAGTTGCTTGGTGGGCAAGTCAATGGGCAAGTGTGACAGAGTCTGTTTGTCTTTGGAATAGTTCCTCAGTAGTGGGTAGTGTTTCTTCAGTGTCTAGGTATTTGAGGGGTTCTTCCTCTGGTGGGGGAGAGTTGGAGGGTGTAGTGGAGAGAGGGGGATTGTCTCTGTATTGAGTGAAGATGGATTGAGGAATGAGGGGTCATTGTTCTTTGGGAGGAATTGTGGTAGAGTTGCTGTAATGATGGCAGACTCAATAATGAGGAAGCTAGTTCTTTTGTTACACTTGAACCAGGTAGGTTCAAGTGGAGACTCAAACTACAAGGATTGACTACAAGCCTGTAGAATAGACGAGTATCAGAGAGACTAGGAGTGAAGTGTAGGGACTGCTTGGAAGAGATCCAAGCAAGTGATCAAGCCAATTGAGGTTGAATTGAGTAGAACTAGCTCAAGTATACTAGTACATGGAGAACCCTTTATATAGGGTATGGAATGATGCACAGACCATGTCTGTGTATAGTACAACAACCAAGAAAGGAAAGTTGGAAATGGGTCTGGTGAGAATAATTAAAAGAACAAGAGTACCCTTATGGAGAATAGGGGTAAGGAATTGTAACAGCAGGCTCTTCATTCATGTCATGCATGACATCTCCTGGGCCTCAAAAGGCCGTTAAATTCACTAAGTGGGGTAACACCATGTCTACAGGAGCCCCCACTCTCAATAACTCGGTTGACACCTGGGTCCAATTCATCACATGTGCCCAGGTGCAATTCCTGATGGAGAAGGACCATAGACCCATGGTCTGAACCCTGCCAGGGGCAACAGGCCTCCTCATCTTGCCAGACAACCCTGATTCTGGCTGTCACCCCCCCTCATGGTCTAAAGTAAGAGTGTTGTTGATCCTGGAGTACCTGGCTTCTGTTGCTCAAGGCAACTACAACTGGATGGTGTGGGTACACCACCTAGTATGCTTTTTCCTGGTACCTTGCTGGTATGCATTGTTGGTTGAGGCAGTGCATATCCAGATCTCCCCCAGTAGTGTCCACCACCTGGTACCATGGTCTGGTATGTTTGGAAAGGACTCCACCCTCACCAAGGTGGCTGCCTATGTCATGGCCAATGGCATCACCATTCATGAGGTGGATGACATAGTTCCCTGGGTAATGTAAGCTATCCATGAGATGCTCAATCACATTGAGTTCAGTAGAGGGGGACCAAAACCCCCAGACAAGTGTGATCTACACCCCAATCTGCACCAACCTCAATAGTCCCATGAAACTAACAACATGGAAGAGCCTAGAGGCCTATGATAAGGAGGCCATAACTACCAGTGTGGAGTGTGCCGAAAACCCAAGCTACCAGCTCCAAGAGAGCATGTGGGATGAGCTCCTGTTTGAAAACTTTGTGCAAGTAACCCTTGCATATAAATTTGTATACCAGGAGTTGGAAGCATTTCCCAAGGACATATCAATGGATGAGGATTCATCCTCCCTTCAAATGTAGCAGGCGCTACTGTTGTATTTCCTTGTATTTACTATCCCTTTTCTTTATATTACTTGGATTGCTTATTGGGGACCTCACTCCCCATTCATTATCACACAGGTGGGGTGCAACCTCTACTACAGACCATGGCTTCATACAATGTACTATTATCTTTTTCAGTTTTGTATATATGTATATGTCAAGCCTTACTGAGGTTCTTGTCAGGGAGGGTGTAAAGGGGCTAAAGGCCCCTTTATAGTTATGATAATAGTAAGGTGCATGTGATAGGAGTAATTATGTGCACCATAGTGTATATAAAATAGATTGGATAATTGTTTCCATCCCATCAAACAATATCCCTGTATATTTCACTTTGCAAATACCATACAGTACTTTTCACTCACATGAATTAAGGGTCATTCAGTAACAAATCTTACAGATAAGTACATTCATTAATTTCAATTTATCTTAATTCCTTTCAAGTCAAATGAGTGGCACTGAGATGCATGAACTGAGTCTGAGCATTTTGATGAGCCAAGCAGAGTTGCTCAAGAGCCAGCAGTGGCCATTGCATGGTTGCATGCACTGAGTCACCCAGGCAGATATCCTTCACTTCAGGATAAACCACTACCCACATTTTGTAGTACTCAGATTACTTTAGTGTTTGCATAGCTGGCCTTGGGTCATGGACCCAGCAGCAGTTGTTTTTATTAGTGTTTCTCTGTTGACAGTCTTGGGTATGCCCAGACTATAAAACTATGTATATGTTATTGAATAAAAGTTCTTTCCCAGTTGGTGACTCTCTATTTTGAGGAAGCACACCAGTAAGTGACTGCCATAGGTCTTTCACCTTTATTTTTCCCTTCATTGCACTCAGCCAGTATTTGTCTGGTCCAGAACTCTAGTTTTTGTGCACCACTGCATAGAGTCACTTAGACTCGTATTTTTTCATTCAGATCAGGGAGTTTCCACTCAGGAAACATAGACCTAAGCCAGCTCCCTTATTATACAACCCCCTCTGTTCTAAACCAGCTGGAAACCTTTGGAACAATCACTTGCCCCTTCTCTTTCTCTTTTCTCTGCTTGCATTATGCACTCCTTTGGAGTTTGTTGCAAGATATATTATTGTTGTCTTACACTGACAAACAATGAAAGCATACTCTCACAAGAACTTCTCTCCATTCTCCAAAGGAGATAAAGTGTGGTTAGAAGCATGAAACTTAAAAGACATATAACCAATCCAAAGTTCACATCAAAAAGAGAAGGACCATTCATAATCACTGCAGTACTATCCCTGGTCACTTACAAACACTACCTCCCACAAACATGGCAAATCGATAACACATTCCATGCTTCCCTCCTATCACCCTACTGTGAAAACAGTGTACATGGTCCAAACTATCTGAAACCTCCACCAGATCTTATAGAAGACTATGAAATCAAGCAGATATTAAGATATGGAGAGCCACTCTCTAACTGCTCTTAGCTTATCTGATGGAAAGGATACTCCATCAAAGAAGACTCTTGGGTAAAAGAAAAAGGACTCCACCACACCACCAATCTTCTCCAAGACTATAAAAACCATTACCCTTCTACCAGCTTGAACAAAAAATCCTGCTTGAAACATCACCAATATCCCCAAACATCCTCACAACATGCCTTGTAACACACCTCCCACCGAACTCATGCCCTACTCCAATTCCACCATCATCCCCTGCACCATCTCCCTCTGCATGCACTCTCATGACTTCCATCTTTAAATAGCCCATCGCCATGATTGTGACTTTGGTCATCAGTCCTCATCCTTTATCTCTTTACTCTTCCTCTTCTCACTCTTCTTTGCCAGATCTCTATTAGGACTGAACTACAGTCAACTCCTCAGTATGTGGTAATGGACTGTATTAAATACCTGAACTACAGTCAACCTAAGTAGTTCTGGTTAAGTATAATAAATAGGAAGATGGCAGGAAGGAACTTACTCCTCAGTATGTGGTAACAGACTGAGGAGAGGTACTATGGGTAACTTGTATTTATATATAAAGGCGATAAGGTTTGGTATGTCGAATGTGGTCACGCGTTGCATGTGCCAACAGAATGCGATCATGCATTGCATGCGCCAACACTCCTCCCCAACGTGTGAACGCGAATTGATCAAGGGAGTGAGTCTAAGATGAATGAAAGAGTTGAAGTGAAAGAGCCGGTCGTGATGTCGAAGACAAAAGGAAAAAATTACTCCCCGGAAGTAACTCCTCCCCAAGTGGAATCCTGAAGCCCCATGAGGTTACGAAAGTGCTCGAATCTCTCACGAGGAAGACCTTTGGTGAAGGCATTGGCGATATTGTCTCGTGTGGGGATGTAACGCATGTAGAGTTGGCTGTCGGTTACACGGTGGCGGACAAAGTGATATTTGGTTTCAACGTGGCGAAGCTTGGAATGAAAAGCGGGGTCACTGGATACGATGATAGTGCCTTGGTTGTCACATAGTAGGGGCGTCGCAGTTTCCTGACGAAAGCCAAGGCCGGCTAGCAGGTAATGTAGCCATACTAATTCTTGGGAGGCCTCGGAGGCGGCGACGTATTCGGAAGAGAGTGCGGTGGAACGTTGACGGTGGGATCCCCATGACACAAGGCCAGTACCAAGGGAGACACAGTAGCCGGCGGTGGAGCGGCGAGTATCTGGACATGTCACATAATCGCTGTCAGTCATGCCAATGAGGCGGCTGATATGTTCGCCACCCAGGACCAAACAGAGAGTATGGGTACCTTTGAGATAACGTACTACCCGTTTGGCCGCCTCCCAGTGTGTCCGGTTATAGCTGTCTAGGAAACGACGCAGAACGTTGACCGCATAGACGATGTCAGGCCGGGTGCCGACGGCGAGGTACATCAGAGAGCCGACAAGTTCACAGTAGGGCAAGGGGGTCAAAGTGCGGCGTTCGTCGTCAGAACAGGGGATGGCTGCGCGAGAGAGGTGGAGGCCGGGTTCAAAAGGGGTCGATACTGGGTGAGCGTCAGATAGATTGAATTGTGCGATGATGCGATCGATAAGAGCAATCTGAGAAAGGGAAATAGTGCGAGCGGGTCGGTTGCGCTCAATGGCGATGCCGACGTGGAAGTGGGCCGGGCCTCCATCAGAGATCTGCCAACGGATTTGGAGTTGTTCCTTGAAGGAAGAAAGAACAAGTCTGTTCGAGTCTGAAATAAGACGCGGTACAAAGATACGCTGGTCCGTATCTGCGAGACGCATTAGGTGCGCAACACGCCTGCGGGACCGTTTTACTACATAGGAAAAAATGGAAAAAGACGGTAGGGCCCACAATAATATGGCGGGGCGCAAGGTCCACAAAGGTGTGGGCCCGCATTAGTGTGAAAGAGTGGATTTCCATACAAACGGGCCCATGTGAGATCACAGATAGTGACCGAAATATGGCGGGCAAGCCCGCACGTATCCGAAGGATTACACATGCAACTCACCTGCAAGCCCGTTTGACTATATAGGAAAAAGCAGAAAAAGGCGAGCGGTCCGCATTAATAAGGCAGGGCACAATGTCACCATAGGTGCGGGGCCTGGGCAGACGCTGTGTAATGGCGAGCGTGCGGGCGGGCCCACATTAATGTGAGAAGAGGGGAGGTTCCGCGTTAAAGCGAAAGAGTGTACGTCCATACAAACGGGCCCATGTGAGTCCACAGGGAGTGACCACAGCATAGCCGTCAGGCCCGCTCATATCCGAAATATTAGACGCAAAATCCACCTTGGGGGCCGTTTGACTCCATGGAAAGGGAATGGAGACAGTAGGGAGGGCCCGCATTAATATGGCGGGGCCAAAGGTTAATATAGGCGCGGGCCCCTGAGCGAACGTGGTAGGATGGCGGGCGGACCTGCATCAATGGGAAAGAGCATGCACAATATATGCGCAGGCATGTTTGAGAGTACATGGGGAGACTTGAAAGTGAGGGCAGGCCTGCATGAATGCGGCGGAGTGGATGGCCTGCATCATTCGTTTGACGGAGTTGATGTCCAACGTACGGGGCGGTCCAGAGGGGTGTCTGGATGAAGACACGATAAAATGCGGGCACGTTCGCGTCCATGCATTTGACTAACCGTGCAAGGCACATGCAGGCTAATGGAAAGAAACTACATAAATGCGGGAGGGCGCGCATTTATATGGTAGGGCACAAGTACAACAAGGGTGCGAGCCCACGGCAGCAGACAGCCGAGTGGCACGCAGGCCTGAAGGATGGGAGCGTAATCGACTTACAGGCCCGTTTGGCTCTGTAGGAAGAGGGGGCAGCGCCCACACTATCGAAATAAAGTAGACCTACAAGGTGAAGGGGTAGACACGCAACTCACGTGCAGTTTATTTGAATTGATTGGAAGATACTGATAAACAAGCGGATGGGCGTACACACTCATCCGATGAAGCAGATGTCCCACGTATGGCCCGGTCCATCCTCAACGAATGCAGATCCTACCTAGCTTGACCACATTTACAACGCGCCAACGGATCCGGAGTTCAGATATACACAGACAGGCCCCCTTCTATGTTATCGGATGCCCCATGGTCATATATCAGGGTATTGTGATATATGCAGATGGGTTAAATCTTGCTGAACTGTAACCAGCATGTATAGAATTACGTCCCACTAACATAACGCGATAGGCTTTAAAATGAATCTTGCATTCAAACGAGACCTATATTTCATAGCTTTGGCGTTCGAATGCCAGCCTTTCCAACTCGTCTAACCTATTCTTTTGTTCTTGAACGACCCTATGCCGCCGTTCACACGCCGCCAAAAATCTCCGATGGTACTCATCCAATGCCCTCTTGATTGGATCGTCAAGATCTTCTCTGAGGCAGATTTTGCGGCTCTCCACGGTGCTCTCGTACCATAGCCGTGCCGCTAGTGTGTCTGTACCTGGTATTAGCTGTAGAAATTGATGAGGTGTAGAGGACACATGCCTACAAATCGATTCTCAGGAATGAGACCCAATAATGAATCTTCCTGCAAGCGAGCCCTCTCCTGCTCCATGACCTCCACATCTAGTCGTAATAATCCTAATATTAGATTGGCTTGTGAATGAGTGATGCCGACGCACCTGGACTGCGGCTCC
>JBBPTY010000780.1:0-13618 GCA_038094335.1 Tylopilus aff. striatulus | reverse complement strand
CGGATGTCTTTGTTCACCGTGGGAAATCTGGTGCGGGATCCCGCACCAGATTTCCCATCTGCTGTCTTGACCATGTCCCCCAATATCCCCCATGCCAGCCCATGACCTCCGGTTTTGTCAGGCAACCATCGATACCCACATCTCAGTTCAACTCCCTGGATACAAACGATCCCAGTTGTCCCTTTCTCCCACCGGTCCACAACCAGCTGCCAGACACGTCTACCAATCCACCCCAGTATCTTCCTGTTGGCCCTATGCAGTTTGCCCCCCTACTTCCACTTCGCCCTTGCTCATGTACTCACCCAAATTGGAACGTCAAGTATCGGAGTTGGTCGCACATGTTAATGGCCAGGCATGAATACAACTTCTATGGAATGCCCACTCGTCCTGAGTGAGTTCATGGGCATCAGTCAACACGTGGGTCAGGTGTTGCAAGTCAATCCATGGGATCTCGGGGTGCGTAATTCCATACATATTTCTGCCTTCATGTTGAACTCACCTATCCTTGTACGGAAAGGATGTTTCTGCGGCAATGAATACCGGTCTTCTGAAGGACTCGGCCACCAAAGCTGTTCGGCATGCCACACTTCACCAGGTCGTGACCACGCGCACGTCACACATTTGGGCAGCCCTTTTGGTCAAGATTCTCCTCTCCCAGATCAATGGCAGGTACGCCATACCTGCTGAAGGACATTCTCGAGGACAAGTACAACAGTGCACGCAAGCGCCTGCTCTTATTTGATTACGACGTACGTATCATTTAGCATGGTTAGCCAACAGCAGCGTGCTGAATCGCGACCACCCTCACCGTCTAGGGCACTCTCACGCCCATTGTCAAGACACCTTCGATTGCAGTCCCTTCGATGGATGCACTCAATGCCTTCATGAAGCTCTCCTCCAATCCTCACAACATCGTTTACATCGTCTCTGGCCGCGACCAAGCATTCTTGGAGCTGCACCTCGGACACATCCGACAACTCGGTATGAGTGCTGAACACGGTAGCTTCATCCGTGCACCTTCCAGCAGCAGCAGCAGCAGCAGCAGCAGCAACAGAGAAAAGAGGCCTCGGAGGGGGCGGAGACTTAGCAGCACAGTTGGACATGGGGTGGATGGACAAGGTGGCGGAGGTCTTAAAGTACTACACAGAACGCACAACGGGCAGTCATATCGAGGTCAAGAAGAGTTCGATTACGTGGCACTACAGAGGGAGCGATCCCGAATGCGGGTGAGTTGATTCTCCTGAAGATGCAAGGGGGTGCTGATGGTGCGATGCATAGGTTGTTCCAGTGCAGGCAGTGCTAGGATTTGTTGGAGAACGATCTGGTACACAAGCGTCCAATCAAGGTGCTCGTCGAGAAGAAGAACCCCGAAGTACGCCCGCTTGCTGCGAACAAGGTCCGTAGATCCAGATCGTCCCCTCACCTGTGGCTCGTATCGGTCGAAATACAGGGCGAGATCCTCAAGCGGATTCTATACCTGAATCCCGATGCGAAATTCATATTCTGTGCCGGCGATGACAAGGTACGTTGAACCGCATGTGGGGCCGGAGTCATGACTCTTACTACTTGCCCACAGACCAACGAAGATATGTTCCAAGCACTGCACGTCTTTGCACCAGACATCGTCGGCAAAGCCCAGCTCTCGCCCCCCGTATCCCATCACTCTGTTCGACAACAGCTCACCATCACCAACAATGCTGCAATACCCCTATACTCCACAACTGCAGTAGAACCCATAACGACTCCTCAACCTAATGCCATTGCAACTGCTTTCATGATCTACGATGAATAACAGCTCACTCGTAGTCCCTGTCTCCACCCACAACCCCCACATCCAAACAACCAATTCCATCCATCTCTTGATGTCTACAACGGCGGACAGCGAACATGCTACCTCGCACCAGAACGTTTCTACGAGGTAGACAAGGCTAGTTCCAGTGACGAGCCCGACACTAACGATGCCATTGCAGGATCTATGAACATTCTCAGCGCAGACCATGTCATCATAGAAACGTTTTTTTGAAGGCACAGTTCTCTTCACCTCCAGCCAGCTGTTCAATATCTCCCATCCCCATACTCCGTTTCCTCAGACACCGTCTACCCAGCCTCCCTCGACACAGCCTACGAATAGCAAGCTGGATCCCATTTGTGGACACGAGCACACGTCGAATCTGTGCACCCAATTCATGACACACCCCTTCGCCTACCCAGAATACCTCCCATCTTCCTTAGAGACCACCAACAAAACCCCCCAATACACAAAACTTCATTCGCCAGTCACCTTCGTCGTATGCTTTTACCCCTCCAACGCCTCAAACTCGCTTCCCGACATCTTGGGAGTCTTTGGATCACCAGTTGTTTATCTCGGCATCCGTGATGGCTCCCAAAGAAATCATACGATGATACTTATTCAGATCGGTCCTCATCTCCGCCCGACGTATATCCACCCCTCAACAAAGCAGTCAATATCCTGCCAATTGCCAATCCCTTCGCCGCACCCTTGACTGCCAGCCCATTATCGTTGTATTGACGACGATATCCAACCCTACCAGACCTGTCTCCTCTGAATCCTTCGGTGACCTTCACCCGACACGCCCTCACTGTCCTACCTGTTGTCTGCCTCCTTAGATTGTCTTGCCGCCACTCGCCCTCTACCGCAATGTCGTCTACATTCCCTTCCACCACACCTGCCGCCGTTCATAGCCGCTGTGAGCATTTCTATTCACCCGCGAATGCCCTGCCAGGCCAATTACCACGGCGACTCACCCCGGCTGTTGCTATCCTCTCAAAACTCCCAACCGTCGCCGAACGCACACCCTCTCTCCTATCGAACACTCTCGATCAGCCCTGACTCGACGGTCCCCCTCCAGAAACTGGTCACATCGTCGGTACTAACCACCCTCGTCCCGTCGCACTTCCATGCACTGCTACTGGGTGGTCTCAATGGCTGGCTGAAGTCCCTGTGCCGCCAGTAGTTCCTGTTGCATTTCCTCCCGGGTGTGTACCAGCTGGTCCTCATCCTCCGGTGATACCTGGAGTCGAATCATCTGATGGCCATTCACCCGTCATTCCTGGACCTGTCCCTGGGTGGGGGATCCCTGATCCTGGGCCATTCACAGGTCACGTTCTTCCCGTAGGGGCACCCTCCCCAGATTATCCTCCTAGCAGTCCGGTTCAATATGTTCATCACATTCATGAGCCCGATGACGACCGTGTAATTCCAACTGTGCCTACACCTGTATTACGTTCACCGATTCCAGTTCCTGGCCGCGACACTATCGTTGACCAACCATATCCTGGGTTGTTCAACCGAGTCCACAGGGTGTTACTCTGGCACCCATTGTCGTCCATCCAGCGCCGCCCGTGGGTATGTCGATGCCAGCAGCACCGATATACAGATCGCCTCGAACAACACCGCCTATCGTGGTCGTCCTGGGTAGTCACCATGGTTCTCCATTTCCAATGCTCCAAGGCCTGGTTGGGATGTCACCCTCTGTGGTTGTACATGATTATCCTCCTCCCTGATTGCCTACCATTCATGCATACCTGCACCTACCCACGTCTGCTGGTCCGCCTATCGTCTATGAATCTCCGCGGACTCTGACACCCACGAGCTCCGCGTCCACGCCAAGGCTGGCGGTGAGGATCCTGTGATCTTCCACTCTACCATCGCCCCCCTCCAAGGTCTTCACCCCCCCAACCCCAACAACAAAATCATTCTTGCCAACAAAACAATGGTTGTCACTCCTCTCGGTGGATACCAATACGTCCCTATTGAAACCGTAGAGCCCGGAAATGACCGTTCCCTTGAGCCCTGGACTAACTGCCCGGTACGTTTTGTTCACGTTCTTGCCATGAGGCTCAGGAATATGGACTAATCTGTTGCGACATTCTGGCAGGCCTTTGAGGAACACGTCAAGAGCATGTATAACTCCCCCGAGTTCAAGGCTATGGCAAAGGCTGCTCAGCCCTTCTTCGGTGCTACGTCTTTGGCCTCCCTACTATCAAGGACTTGCTAAAAAGACAAGCCTACCCAAAGGTAGTACAAATTTCATATTGGTTGTTAGACATTGAAGCCACTTGCTACAAAGATTAGTTTCTAGCTAGGTAAATTGAGTCTACTTTGCTAGCTAGACCTTGCTAGGCCCTACTAAGCCTAGTTAGAAGCTGGCCTGTTTTCCAATGATGAAAGCTATGTAAGCTATTCAAGAGTCATTCTCCTGCCCTTTTCATGTTACAAAAGTTGTGTGGATGCCATAGGGCAGCCAGGCAGTTATGTCAATCATTTAAAAGGCCATATTGTCACCATTGCATTATCAGACAGTTAAGCAAAACTAAGTAATCCAAAGGGCTGATCAAACCTGTTCATGTTGTAAAAGGAGTGCAAATAAAGTAAACCAATCAGCAATTAGGAGTCTACTTTCAACCTGTATATGTTTGTAATGTAGTGTTCTTGTCCCAACCATTTTTCTCCCCCACCCAGTTCTTCATCATCCTATCTGTGTGCAATACTAATGATCCCCTTTCCCCTTTGTAATGGAGATTGAAATGTGTATTCCTGGATGAATCAAAGTTGATCTCAGCTCCCATTACCAGTTGCACAACCAGCCCAGCCTCAAACAACACCAGTTCACCTCCAACAAATTCACCCACTGGCATTATCTTGCATATATCCAAATCCAAAGTATCCCTATGTGCTGTTGTAGCAACATTCACATTGATGACCAGGGAGCAAAATGGATAAGAGGGTAGAATGCAGTGATTAGGCAAACTATTGGCCATTCTTTCTTGTTTCTTGTATTCATCAGGTAAATAGAGTTCCATCTGGATTTTCAATGTTAATGAAGTAAATGCAGTGAAATACACAGGCAACAAACCATGCTTGCAGAAAACTCAAATACATCTGTAAAGCAGGCCTTGACATTATCAAAGAGTTGTTGAAAGACTTTCAACTCCTTGCTGGCATAGGGAATAAATTGTGTATAGTTTGTCCTGGTAACATCTGTTCTTTCCATTAGGCAAGGTTGAACTGTTTTTGGAGCAGTATCACCCTAATTCTTCTTAGTATTCAAATAAATGAAATGAAAGAAAAAAACTTACCCGAGTGACATAACGATTATAGTATGATAGATGCACAGTTTCATAGCCAATGTCCCCTTCTTTCTGACTATCTTTTGATATCAAGACCTCATACTGGAAACAAGATTTGAGCTTGTATGCCATATCATTCTGAAGCTTGGATGGTAAAGCATCCGAAATGAAAGCAAGTAAAGAGGAGTCAGCACAGCGAATCTCTAGTGAGATACTGAAACAAGGTTTCTTTTAAGTTCAATTATACATACAATCATTTAATTAACTTACTTTTTCAAGAGTTCAGCTGGTATATAAATATAGTCATGGGGTTTGCGAACCCCATTAACATAGTGCTCCCCTAGCTATAAAATATCAGCTATAAAGAAAAAGTGTAAAACAATAATTTACCTTTTTTCTAAGATCTTCTATACTCTGTACTCTCACTGCATTGGCAGCCAGTGACCTCTGCTTGGCTGTCCAATCCTGTACCTGAATATAGTCTTGATTGTTACAAAAGGCAGTAGGATCCTGTTGATTTGTAGGATGATTGGGACAAAAGTTTGTAGAGATGACAATATGATGATGACCAATAGGAGGAAAGCAGTGTTGACCTTGTTGACCTGCTGTAGTTATACCAGTCATGTTATCTTCTTCACCAGCTGTTAGATTAACAGAGTCCAAGTGTTGAGACATGAGAAGTGATAGTGGTGTAAGCAAGGGAATATGTGATTCAGAGACTTTCCATGCATTTTTGCATCTTGAAACCAGAGTAAAGTTGCTAGCATAAAGATTAGCTGCTAGCAATAAGTAAAAGAGTGATTGGATTTACTTCATAATCAAAGAATCAAAAAAATGATCAGACATCACCAAGTTGGAACAATCTAGCTCCTTTGGAAGCCTATATCCCTGCAAATGCTCTGATGAAAATACAGAAGACATGGACAATGGCAATAGGTCAAGCAACTGCTGAATCATTGGAATAATGTTGCTTATAATCATTTGACCAACAGATGATTCTAGAATAGAGACTATAAAACAAGAATGCTTTAGAAGTATACAAACATACCAAAATCTGGACTCCTTAGAGCATTAGCCACCTCTGTTATTGTTTCATCTTCAGTTAAACTCATTGGCACTCTAAGTCCCAGTCCTGCCATCAAGATAAGAAGATAGATGGATCCACCACCAGCCAGTGTTGCATACTTGCAGCCTTGAGCATGCCATTCCAAAAAGGTGCGCTTAGAGGGTATACAAGAACCAGAATTCAATGGAAGAATCTCCTTCTTGTAAAGTTCAGGCAAACCACTATAATTCTTGGACAATTGTGTACTATAGTTATTTTTGAGTAATGTATAATTATAGCAAATATTGTAACATTACAAACCTTTGACATGCAGCAACTAACTGTATGCGACTGACCATGAGAAAAAAGTTGGCTGAAGTGATCTTGCTAGATAACTGTCCACAACGGGCCAAGATGGAAGCCAAAGTATTGGTTGAATCCATGGAAACCTGATGAAAGGATGTCTTCAAGTCATGGACCCAGGCAAGTGGATCATAAATGTTGGATTCAGAATGTGCAGTAGCAAGTTTTGCAATTGTTGATTGAAAGCCATCCAAGCCTTGAATATGAATCTTGCTTCGTTGCCTCCAACTTGGCACCACTGGTATCTTTTTCAAGGCTGTCCCTCCACGTTTACTTGACCTCTTAACAACAGCTATTTGCAAATCTTCATTCATCTTGTTCATGGAAGACTCAAGGCCAGATATAGACTCAGATTGCCCAGGTGTTTGACTTCTGGATGGTATGGACTCTAAAGATGGTGCAGGTTCTGTAAATGATACCATTGACTGTGATTGAGTGAGCTGTGTTGTTGTTATAGTTGTCAATGTTGTAGCCATTGGTGTTTTCAGCATACTTTGAATGAAATGCTGGAAATGCTGAAGTTCCAGAGGAATATCATCACTGGAGAGTGTACCAAAAAGATGATAGAGTGAAGCCAACTCAGCTTCTGTGAAATTGTAGGTTGCCATCTGCTGGCCTGGTCCACAACACAGTCAAGAGGCTGGAATGGGTGCTGAGTAGCTTATGGTGAAAGCTGCAAGAGGGTATAGGGGATAGGAGTTAAAAGATGAGGGGAAACAGCAAGGCAATGTTGGTGACAGGAGATGAGATGGTGGCCTGGTCCACAACACAGTCAAGGGGCTGGAATGGGTGCTGAGTAGTTTATGGTGAGAGCTGCAAGAGGGTACAGGGGATAGGAGTTAAAAGATGAGGGGAAACAGCAAGGCAATGTTGGTAATAGGAGATGAGATGGTGGCCTGGTCCACAACACAGTCAAGGGGATGGAATGGGTGCTGAGTAGTTTATGGTGAGAGCTGCAAGAGGATACAGGAGGTAGGAGCCAAAAGATGAGGGGAAACAGCAAGGCAATGTTGGTGGTAAAAGATAAGATGGTGGCTTGGCCCACAACACAATCAAGGGGCTGAAATGGGTGCTGAGTAGTTTATGGTGAAAGCTGCAAGAGGATACAGGAGGTAGGAGCAAAAGGATGAGGGGAAACAGCAAGGCAATGTATGGCAGAAGGTGAGATGCTGGTCTAATCCACAACACAGTCAAGAGGCTGGGATGGGTACTAAGCAATTAGTCTATGGGGTGAAAGAGACTGAGAGACATGGCACAGACAAGGTGATTTATTTGAATTTTGGAGCTACTAAAAGGCAGAGGGCATGAGCAAAAAGATGAACAGCAGGATAATGAGAACAAACAGCAAGGGGACAAGGATGAGTGGTATGCAAACAGTAAGGCAATGTTGGCAGCAGGAGGCAAGATGCTCACCTGGTCCACAACACAGTCAAAGGGCTGGGATGGGCACTGAGCAGTTAGTTTATGGAGTGAGAGATCATGAGGGACATGGCACAGACAAGGTGATTTATTGAATTTTTGGGAGAGCTGCTAGAAGGCACAAAGGGCAGGAGAAAAAAGATGAGGGTGAACAGCAAGGTAATGAGAAGGATGAATGGTAAGGTGATGAGGGTGAACAGCAAGGCAACGTTGCCAGTGGCAGCAGGAGGCAAGACGCCGGTGCCACTTTGCTTACTCATGCGCAGAGGCAGTGCCACTGGACAGCCCAGAAACCGACTCGGACGACCCCTCGAACGACCGACACGACCCATCATCTCCCTCTCACTAATCCCAATGCGCTTTCTGCAGTGCTTGCATGGGCACCCTTCAGGGCTTGTCCAAGAGCATGTCAAGCTCTTTCACATCCTCCCAGCCAGTGGTTGTGCCTATACATACCCACGCCCCGCAGCAATGCCAAGTCTACTAGCATCCCCGCCACTTCCTCCAACTCGATCTACCTCACAGACTAAGCACCCTACAGTCTCGGTCTCCCCCTTGATGGATTCCTCTGATTTCCACGACAACGGCAGACAGCGAACATGCTACCTCGCACCAGAACGTTTCTACGAGGTAGACAAGGCTAGTTCCAGTGACGAGCCCGACACTAACGATGCCATCGCAGGATCTATGAACATTCTCAGCGCAGACCATGTCATCATAGAAACGTTTTTTGAGGGCACAGTTCTCTTCACCCCCAGCCAGCTGTTCAATATCTCCCATCCCCGTACTCTGTTTCCTCAGACACCGTCTACCCAGCCTCCCTCGACACAGCCTACGAATAGCAAGCTGGATCCCCTTTACGGACACGAGCACACGTCGAATCTGTGCACCCAATTCATGACACACCCCTTCGCCTACCCAGAATACCCCCCATCTTCCTTAGAGACCACCAACATTTCCATCGCTTATACCCTCCAATACACGAAACTCCATTCGCCAGTCACCTTCGTCGTATGCTTTTACCCCTCCAACGCCTCAAACTCGCTTCCCGACAACTTGGGAGTCTTTGGATCACCAGTTGTTTGTCTCGGCATCCGTGATGGCTTCCAAAGAAATCATACGATGATACTTATCCAGATCGGTCCTCATCTCCGCCCGATGTATATCCTCCCCTCAACAAAGCAGTCAATATCCTACCAATTGCCAATCCCTTCGCCGCACCCTTGACTGCCAGCCCATTATCGTTGTATTGACGACGATATCCAACCCTACCAAACCTGTCTCCTCTGAATCCTTCGGTGACCTTCACCCGACACGCCCTCACTGTCCTACCTGTCGTCTGCCTCCTTAGATTGTCTTGCCGCCACTCGCCCTCTACCGCAATGTCGTCTACATTCCCTTCCACCACACCTGCTGCCGTTCATAGCCACTGTGACCCCCCGAGTATTTCTATTCACCCGCGAATGCCCCGCCAGGCCAATTACCACGGCGACTCACCCCGGCTGTTGCTATCCTCTCAAAACTCCCAACTGTCGCCGAACGTACACCCTCTCTCCTATCGAACACTCTCGATCAGCCCTGACTCGACGGTCCCCCTCCAGAAACTGGTCGCATCGTCAGTACTAACCACCCTCGTCCCGTCGCACTTCCATGCACTGCTACTGGGTGGTCTCAATGGCTGGCTGAAGTCCCCGTGCCGCCAGTAGTTCCTGTTGCATTTCCTCCCGGGTTTGTACCAGCTGGTCCTCATCCTCCGGTGATACCTGGAGTCGAATCATCTGATGGTCATTCACCCGTCATTCCTGGACCTGTCCCTGGGTGGGGGATCCCTGATCCTGGGCCATTCACAGGTCCCGTTCTTCCCGTAGGGGCACCCTCCCCAGATTATCCTCCTAGCGGTCCGGTTCAATATGTTCATCACATTCATGAGCCCGATGACGACCGTGTAATTCCTACACCTGTATTACGTTCACCGATCCCAGTTCCTGGCCGCGACACTATCGTTGACCAACCATGTCCTGGGTTGTTCAACCGACTCCACAGGGTGTTACTCTGGCACCCATTGTCATCCATCCAGCGCCGCCCGTGGGTATGTCGATGCCAGCAGCACCGATATACAGATCGCCTCGAACAACACCGCCTATCGTGGTCGTCCTGGGTAGTCACCATGGTTCTCCATTTCCAATGCTGCAAAGCCCGGTTGGGATGTCACCCTCTGTGGTTGTACATGATTATCCTCCTCCCTGATTGCCTGCCGTTCATGCATACCTGCACCTACCCACGTCTGCTGGTCCGCCTATCGTCTATGAATCTCCGCGGACTCACGAGGATGAACATGCTTCCGAAGTTGCCCATACTCATACTCGTTCTCGTAGGGATGATTCGCCGCGCGATGACACTCGACTGTGTCACCTCAGGCGGAATGAATGTCGTGAACTCGTACTCGCCATGTGATAGATATGGCTGCAGGATCTTCCCCCCTGCAGATATTCTCCCGATCGCGGTAGATACTGCAGATATTATGAAGATGATTACAGGTCGTCTTGTGGAAGGTTCCATGGACTTCTTTGTCTACAGCAAAATCCGTCTCTTCGCCACCTCGCCTGCAACCTCACCCAGCATATCCACCGTCACCAAGCAGCTCGACCGCATCGAGCAGATCCCTCGCAGTGAAGCTGACGAACATGCTGCCAAGTGGACCGTACGGGAAATCATCCGCCAAGTCAACTCTCACTTCATCGACGGCGTCGAAGACGTCAGTCCTTTGTACTCTTTCGTTCTGTCTGCTGCCCCCCTCACGTTCACCCTCTAGGACTGGAAGACATAGACAATATTTCAGACGATCAACTGTACGTATCGTCAGTGCATTTTTGTTTAGCTGGCATCTTTTAACCCTGCAACCCAGGTTATGAGAGGTCTGGTGGTCACGTATCTCTCGCCTGACACAGCTAAAAATCAGTAAGTTCTCCTTTGGAACTCGTGACAAGCACGTGGCTTTGACACTCGAACGTCGATGGCAGTGAGGTACCGGGCCGGGCAGGTGCCAGCATTACTGCATAAACTTTAGCTACACTGACAATTCCGGCTGCTTTGAGCTGCCGCTGTGTCTATAGCGCCCACACCTGTGCCTGCAACGCCTCCTGTCCCTGTTACCTCAAAGCTGGCTCCTCCTACTTCCCCTGCTATAGCACCTACTTTAACGATTATCGCACTGCTACGATGACTACTTGGTGGTGGTGTTACCTCAAGCAATATGGCTGAGCTCGGCGCTGGACGTGGATGGGGCCCACCTCACCCATGTGGTCACGGACTCAGCATACGCACCATAGCATAGCACCCTCCCATTTTACAACAGTGGTGATGACGAGGATATCTGGCAAATGAAACATAGGTGCGAACCACAGCCTGTGGCTGTACAGGCACGTGTCGAGACGTGCCACACTGCCATACCATCATTCAAATCGTAAGGCGCGTCGCGAACTTGTTGAAAGCCACAAGATGCCAGACATTACACTCGAATGTTGGGTTTACGGTAAAGATGTCGACAGACGCTTCGATGTCGCCATTGAGAATACGGGGACCGTCAAGAAGCTCAAAGAAGTCATGTAGTCGTGGGGTGCAGATCACTCTGCCCCAGCAAGAAACGTGTCCATTTTGTATTTTCATTGAGATACACCAATTTGTAGACAGGTTATGTAACCAATTTGATCTTTGTGAAGCCAGACGGTACATGTGCCATGATGAACGTTGAGAGGACAAGGATTTTGGGATGCTTAATCATCACTCCATCACAGCATCAACACAGTACTGACTGTTTACCTAGTGTTGGTCGCTCTGACAGTCTGCTGCTGTACATGCGGCCGTCGTGCGGACATCCCTTGGACTACCACCGCCCACTGCTCGCTTCCAACTGCTGGTCGGTCCCCCTCCTCCCCCACTCGCCACCCGCCGATTCTCACAGCCCCTCCATGCCATCCCTTTCGAGGACAATGGGAAGTCAGGACAAGCAAAGGGGATATTTTCTGTGAATTCTTTTTAGTCACAATAAAGTTGAATCGAAAAATGTTTGTCCACCTTCCCATTATGACGATACCAGGAAAACAACCCTCCAGTTCCACATGGTTTGTTGAGATCGGGATGTGGAACACGTTCTCGTTTATCCACTTTCCCGATTCAGGCACGTCGAACTTTTGTTCCAACCAAATGGCCATCCCATCGCTTTCTTGGTTCAATGAGAGCCAGGCAGACCAGTTGCCGGGAAATGGCTGACTGGTCGACTCCAAAAAGCTCTTGAGTACAGCCAGAAATGATCCACGTGCCCATCGACGTGCGTGATCCGTGTGGTTCTAAAGAATCGAGTAAGCAGTGGTCTGCAACCTAAGCCTAATGTATCACCTTTTCAAACCGTCTCGCAAGTTCTTCATCGTTCGCTGGAGGTCGGTATTCCCCAGATAAACGCTCCTGCAAGCGTTTCTTTAGTGGTATCCGAGTCTAGGATGGGGTTCTTCCCTGTGCGCGTGCATCCGGTTTAGGAGGACCGCCAATGTTACACGACAGACACCTGGCTTGAACCTTTTCCTTATAGCACACGCCCCACTTTGCAGGCTTCCAGCCATTTGACTTGATCGTTGTCGCCATTTGGTAAACACCGGTTTTACTAACCAACCTCGACGTGCAAAATGAAGTGCTGTGGCTTTCATGATGTCGAGGCTAGGCTTCCTCACTGGAGATGGTCCGCTGACAAGCGACCTATTGAGGTTTTCATCTGAGGGCTCGGCTTCCGCCTCCAGGTCTTCAGCATTGATAACAGCTTTCAGAGGAGACTAGATTGACTCTCGGTGAATTAGGTTTATCGAGGACCGTGATATCGGTGACTGAAGGACAAGGGGGCTTAGTATTTCAGTAGGAACGGCTGACAGGGAAGCTATTTGTAAGTTCTTTAGGCTGGACTTTCGCGACACGGGAGGGAATGGGGGGATAGAGATGGTTGCGGTGGGCGTTGGAGGAAGAGATATTGGCTGGTGTCGATTGAGAGGTGGGGGTTGCGGAGGTGGGGATTGGGCCATCCAAATTTCTAGAGGGGTCGAGTCCATGATGGGCGGAGTGATATCCCCGCAACAGTGGCATGGGGGGCAGATTGTTCTTGAGCAGGTTGTGGGGGTATGGATGTGAATGATGGCCTCTTGGTGGGGGAAAGGGTACTGGGTAGGTGACTCTCGATGGAGGAGCGCAGACTGCCCGGCGGCGTGGTTGTAGATGCGGTAGAGTTGACAAAAATCAGTTTTGGAATAAAAGTTGGTGCCAGAGGGTCGAGCGATCTCGAAGGAGATATTTCCAAACCACTCGCAGACACCGGCTTTTGACCTACATCGGGGTTAAACGCATTGAAGGGAGGTGGCTATGAGGGGAACAATGGTGTTGTGTGTGACGGCCGCTCAGCTTGAAGCGTGAAGGTCGTTGACGGGACCACAACCAGTGCGGGAACAGCAGGAGGAAATGATAAACCAGATACGTTTGGAATGATCGCGATCTGTTGCAATGCACTGGATAACAGCGAGGTCTGCCGGCACGCGAAGCTCTTGACAGAAGGAGAGAGACGAACTACGACCGTCGCATGCAGATGTTCTACATTAGCAGTTGACGAGAATGAAGCTTTGACGGTTCAGGGGTAGGGGAAAGGTTGGCTGTTGGTTTGCGATC
>JBBPTY010000779.1:0-13622 GCA_038094335.1 Tylopilus aff. striatulus | reverse complement strand
ATGAAAGGTCAGTCGTGATCACGTCAAAGCAAATTTCGCACTTGTTCCACATCAACATCGTCGCCACGTAACCATATAGCGTATGCTTCTGTGATCCACTCCGGAGTCATGACAAGTATCTTGCGCTCGAGTGCACACTGTGTACGGCAGTGACTACATGCATGAAGGCAGCGCAAGGAAACATACCATGAACTTGGCACCACTATGCGAGTTTGCGACGAGGTGGGTGACTCGATCGGTAAAATCACTCGGGGAGGTGGCACCGAGTTCAATTGCCATTTTGAAAATGTAGGCTAGATAACGGGTATGAGAATGAGCGCAAAACAGGGATGTATGACGGACCTTGTCCATTATCCCAGTCGCACATATGGAAAAAGATTTGAAAGGTCTGAGACAGAGATCTACCATGCTGGAGTCTGGAGGCATCTCCGAGTCGAAACTATTGTCACGCGACGCGTCAAGGGAGCCTCGGGCGAGGTTGGAGGGGCGGCGGACGAAGTTTGACATTGGGTACCTTGAACAGGGTGAAATGGTAGTGGTATGAGAGAGAGATGTAAGAGTCCTTCCTCAACATGCACTGGAAAGCTTTGTCAGACACCCTCAACCGCCACGTTCCAGCTGTATCCTCCTTCGTCATTCTAATCATGCATTTCAATTCTTTGGGTCGCTGGTCCGTACCTACACCCGTCAAGCCATCAGACCTTCATGGGGCACTTCCATCAGAACCCCCTTTCAACAGCCTCGTTCTCGCGTTCACACAGCAGAGCCCAAGCGAACTTTTGAACAAATACTATGCCAGCGGGCAACCCGATTACGAGGAGATAGATACTGAGGATGCGTCGAGTCAAGTTCGGAAGGTACTCGGCGATCGCCCGACAAACATCGACGCGCCCGTCAGATCGTCGTCGAGTTCAAAAGTCGAGATCAGCACGATCCTTCGAAAGGCACGTTTTAATTACTACTCTGATGGTACGGCCACTCACACGCTTGCATCTGCGCTATCTAGGCGTTGAACTGGCCCATCTCTTTGGAGAAACCAGGGACTCCAAAAAACTGCAGGGTGCGAGTGACATCGTTCTCGATGGGCTGCGGGGAGGAGAATTCGAGCTGGTCATTTCCGTAAGCACCCTGATAAGTTGCCCTTGGTCGATCCCGACTGAATACGAATGACGTACCCCTAGTGGCCCGGGTATCAGAGCGAGCGGTACTTGATCCGCGTCCATTCGGCCAACGGTGGACCACTGACGCGATAAGCGTTTGGCAGACAAATCACCACCGCCTATGGTTTCTTCTTTGTGAGCTGCAATGACACGGGCTGTGGCATTGATGGCTCAATGCTCCCTTGTAGAAGATCGAACGACATGGCCTCCTACCTAGGGCATATGGCTGCTACGAAATCGCACTGCATCAAGGCCAAAATCGGAGATGGGATACAACCGGCATCCAGTTACTGCAACTCCGGTTGGTCAGATTCCGCAACATGGTCGATGGTAGTTGGATTGCCGAAGTGGAGATTATTGTGTAGGTCTAATGTTGGGTGGCAGACGCAGTGTATGCGACCGAGGGTCTGTTCACGATGAGTTAGTACCCATGTCTCCCACTGCCGATCCCATTCCTGTACTTACATCGTATGCCATCCAAGTAGGTGTCACTTAATATGTTACTCGCAACTCGAACTCTGTTTGGGTCGGTTGTCTATGTGAGGCTTCAGTGTGTCTCGGATTGGTAGCCATCTGATCTTGGTGAATATCAATATGCCTTGTTCCCCAAATTCCAGCCCGCGCAGGCTTGACTCGGGCGCAATTAAGTTTCCCAGGCCATTGCTTGAAAGATCATTCTGTTGTCGTCATTGAAGACTTGAAGTATAGTCATATTCTGTAACTGAACTCTGTCATGGATGCAAATTCAAATTGGAATGGTGACTGGTCTACCAGATCCAACAAAGGCCTGATGCTACTGATTGTTGCAGCTCAAGCACTGACCATCCTTTGTAGTCTGATGAAAGTGGACCTTGCTGCCTGTTGCCCAACCTTTTAGCCTCTGAATTGATCACCTCCCCATAGCAATGAATGGTGTACTGACAAGCTCAACATACAAAAGGCTATGATTCTCAACATGATTTGAGTGTGACTCATTTACAATACCTGAATATCATTCCCTTACTTGCTTAGCTTTACTATCTAGTATTTGGCTACCCTTTGGCATTATACTGGAAAATGCATTACTGGCTTGATTGTAAAATGTCAAGGACAGCTTGGTGAAATCAATGAGGCTGGGCTGAACAATTGTTTGTATGATAATCCCAACTCAAAAAAGTGTTACAACTGGGCAATCACATCCTGTGCAATTCTTAGAGGCTTCTGGACAAACCACTGATCTCCAATGAACTTCATATGGCTCTCTGAAATCTGATACCAACAAAGATCAGTCTCTTTCAAAGAAACTACAGGGTCAAGGATAATTACCCATGATGAAAGAATGCCAGCAATAAGGGCAGGATCAGACCCATCAGGGGTGTCTGCAACAAAGCGTTCATAGGGTGCTGGATATTCTGTGGCCTTCCACATCCACTTAATTGGGTCTGACACCCAGTACTTTGCCCCAACCCCATCATCATCAAGATCTACCACTATAAAGCGCCACATGAAACCAGTAGTGAGAGCACCACGGATGTGGGACTTTCTATGAATAAAAAGTGAGCAGCATAAAGGATGTATAATATTACATACCCAAGTTCCTTTGCACATGAAACAAGCTGAAGAATGACCCGAGGGAGATCATGATCAGTGAGCTTGGCCACAGCTGTGGGAAATGCAGTCATTTCACCACCATACAGTCGGCTTAGTGGAGGGGGGTTTATAATGTATGTTGCTGCATACTGTGTCACACAACATGGAGGGACAAGATAAAAACTCACCTGCAAGAGATGACTCTACAACAATGGCTGTATAGTCAATTATCCCTAAGCTTGCATTCATCTGTGGCAGCCCTCGGACAGTAGGAACCTGCTCATTCAGCATCACAATAGCCTTCTGAGAAGGTGGAACCATGGCAATTGCTCTGAAAAAGAAGGTGTCAATGACCATCTGAGAAGAAACTTTATGCTGTGGCAGCCATTAGCCATAAAACATCACTAGAAGAGAAGGAGTGAAACAAACCTCATTAAAAGAGCTGATGATGAAGGAGATATGTTTGTGCATATTCTCATTTGACCACTGTTTGTCAGAGCCAATAGTCTGAGAGGCAGTGGTTGCTGCATGAGACCCTGGATGGAGGGAAAGCCAGCCCTTTCGGAGGATGTTGAACCTTTCCAAAGTTGAGAATGAGACCGGCCTAGAAGAGGCGAGGTGTCGAAAACGAGGTAACGATCTCCACAGTTTCACCATTGCTGACACTGGCTAAATCACAGTGAGGTGAGCTGGTGAGCTAAGTCAGGAATTGAGCACACCTCAAATTATGTGTCGACGCGTAGTTGCACTGTCCGTTTATAACCTAACCCCTAAACACAGCGCCGCGATTTGGCGTGGGATGGTGGAAGAAAGAGGGGATCGATGAAGATATGATAATGACTGCTGACGATAAGCGTGGGAAGAACGAGGTCGGTGCGCAGAGTGTGCAACTCGAGTGATCCACTGCGGGGCGAGTTCTCTATCTATGAGAGGTCGCGCAGAGGCTTCAGAGGGACAAGATGGAGGCAAGAGACTATAATTTGTTTTCGCCCCTATATATAGATGTCTCAGGTGTGCTCCACTTCAAGTTGGCATGATCGGCCGAGGGTAGCTCGCACGTATTTGTCCCTTGGATTCGACGCCGCGACTCGAAATGCGATGGCTAGCTGAGGATGAAGTGGCACCAGAATCTGGATGCGTCGTGCACGATTTACGGTATCTATCGTTACCCTTCTTGCAGAACCTACGATCATTTCATCCACTCAGGCTGTATCTAGCATGATACAATACATATAACTTGCAGGATCCTGTAGTACTCGCCCTCTTGCAAGACCCTGCATACAATACAATAACTTGCAGGATCCCTACCTGCACTCCCGCAAATCCTCCGGCGTACTACAACCCAACCCACACCACAGCCTTGCAAAATACTACAAGGGAGACTTGCTGACTCATGCACTTCGTGAACCCTTGCACCCTCGCCCTGCATCCGCCCTCGCCCAAAATTCGTCACGTCCCTGTTAGAGTCATCCACTTCCAACTCTCATCTGTCTGTCTCTTGAAACACTGCATCGTCTCTAGATCCATACACAGCCATCCTTTATCGCATGAGCGTGCAGAGCTTGAACTCCTTTGGTGAGTGCTGCAGTATCAACATCACATCCGACTTGCTGTCTCATGACGGCGCCTCCTAAATCCTTTTGTTGATGAGGGCGATCCTCTCGGGGGAAACCAGGACGTTGGCTCCCCACAGGATTACCTTCACATCCGCATCCAGCAGAGGAACGATAGAAAGACCTTGACCACGCCCCAGGGTCTTCCCAAGAGTAAGTCAGTGTTCAAGTCCGCATCCGCCCTCGCACCCGCCCTCACTGCGAAGTGACGATCGCATCACATCGCTGCCACCTTCCTCGCCCGCGCGTCTACCAGACACGGACGCGAACAAAGGCGCTGCACGAGAGCTTGACGTCGCTCCTTGGAAAACAGCCCATTGCAGAAGAGGACCGCGACGAAGCGATGCACGATGCTGGTCCGGCTGGTGGAGGTGGGGTCAAGAAGGGAAAGCGAGTATGTCCCGGCGGGCCGTCCAACGTACGTCCTCGTCCTCCGTTCCTTCAGACTGATGCTGACGCGTGGTACGCAGATTGCCTCTCGAAACGCGTCACGCGAGAACGCGATCTCGCCTGTACGCCCCGCGGTTCCTCCGCCGGTCCCAGCCTTCGATCTATGGATCAAACCTGTCCAGGCATTGAGCACACGCATTCATGTTCCAGCAGGATCGCACATGCCCTCACTGCACCATCCGCCCTCGTTGTTTCACATGGTGCTGTTCTTTCCGCGCCCGAACGACTCCTGAGAGGTCGTTACGCAAACACGATTGCAAACCAGTCGGATCAATACATCCCTTCATCCAGCGACAAGATTACATGTGGGGACCATCGGCCACTAGATGTCATCTTTGGAAACGTGGGGCCACCTACTCCGGCTACGTGGTCCGACATGTCGCCTCCCCCCCAGACTGAAACACCACAAGCACAGGCTCGACCCACTTCAGTACTCACATATCCCCTACCGGGTAAACCACAACTGGATGACGTCCTCCAAATCCCGCTTCTGGCGGTGGACAACCAGATGAGTGGCACGGGCCTTGTCGTAGACTTTCGATGCTCGGATTGGGGTATTGGCGTCGAGGTAGAAGGTGTGTCATTGTATATCGATCTGTTCATGCTTCTGAGGGATGGCATAAGGATGCCGATGACGAACCTTCTGCATGGCAATTCATCTGGTCTCGAGAGCCCCCATCAGCGTGTATTGGAAGGACTAGGCATCGCCAATTTACGATTCAATATTCTCGTGCGTATTCTGGCTCACTGTCATAGCCCGACGTGCAGCGCTTGGAACATATCTTTATTGATCTGTGGGCAAGTGGTGAGGGTTATAACTCCGGCCCAAGATGTAGTTCGACCTACCTTGTCGTCGCAGGCACAGGATATGAATTCTGCATCGGGGTTCAGGTATAGAATCCGCTTGACGATCTCGCCCTGTTTTTGGATCGACATGAGCTAAAGGTGGAGCCACGAGAAGGCGCACGGATGAAGCCACCGTGTTTAGCGCTCGCGCCGAGTTGCAGGATGTGCAACTCCAAGTTCTTGGTCGCGGTCAGAGACAATGTAGACGATGTTGCGAGGATCAGAGGAGAGCTTCGTGAATGCGTTGAGTACATCCATCGAAGGAACTGCCATCGAGGGTTTCTTGACAATGGGCGTGAGGGTGCCCTAGACGGCGAGGGTGGTCGTGATTCAGCACGCTGCTGTTGGCTAACCACGCTAAATGATACGTACGTCGTAATCAAACAAGAACAGGCGCTTGCGTGCACTGTCGTACTTGTCCTTGAGAATGTCCTTCAGTAGGTATAGCGTACCTCGTGCTGTGTGCAGTATTCTGGCCGTTAATCTGGGAGAGGAGCACCTTGACCAAAAGGGCTCCCCATGTGTGTGATGTGTGCGCGGCCACAAATCGGTGAAGTGCGGCGTGCCGAGCAGCTTTGGCGGCTGAGTCCATCAGAAGACCAGTATTTATTGCTGCAGAAACATCCTTTCCGTACGAGGATGGGTGAGTCCAACACGAAGGCAGGAATATGTATGGGATTACGCAGCCCGGGATCCTATGGATTGAATTGCAACGTCTGACCCATGTGTTAACTGTGTCGACGATAAGGTAGCGTGGGAATGTCGCTGTCGACGGCGCAGATGAGTTAGAGTTCAGACGAGTGACCCCTTGTCGGGGCGAGAGGCAAGATTCTATTATTTATGTACCCCTAGCTACTGTCCTAGCTGTATACATCTGCTACTCAATGGGCTTCAGTAAGCCCATAGAATATGTCTCATCTTACTGAGATGATTACCGACCAATATACTTTGTGTCACGTGCCGAGCTCGGATTGCCATTGGGTCCTCGCACTCCAACAAACTGATGCCCATGAACTCAGGACGAGTGGCGAACGCTTGGTGCGTTCTTGCGCAATAACAAATTCCATAGAGGTCGTATTCATGCCATCATGCGGAGGTGTGATAACACCCAAATCTGTTGCACGAGGAAACATACTAATGATGGACGGGTATAAAGTCTAGGCTCCATAAATATGTGCGACCAACTCCGATAGTACTTGGCACTTCAATTTGGACAAGTACACCTAAGACATTAGTAGCTAGATACAGGAGTGAGAATAATAGTTGTCTGCCTTGTCCCCATTGTTGGATCTAGCAAGCGTGCGCTCAGTCTCGCGCGCACCTCAGTTCGTGTTTTTCAGTGTCTTCTGTCTCATTGTTACTTGTTTCTATACGACGGACAGTTTGTCTACACTATGACTACCTGCGACAGACATCTGCCACCCCTGGGTCAGTCTCAAGCCCAGGGGATCACTTGCTCCATGTGCTTCTTGTCGAGTAGAGGCACCGAGCCTCAGGATATTTATTGATCTTGATTTTCGTGTCGAGCACCTCAGTCCGCTGTCTTATCGCACGGCGCTGAGGTGAGTTCATTAGTAATCTTCCAATAGACCTATCGAGACTCACTTACCGTAGTCATTCTTGTCTCGATAGGTAATATATTAGTCCGCTGTCTTATCGCACGGCGCTGAGTCATTCTTGTCTCGATAGAACGAGCCTGCGTGAACACAACACTCACCCGGTGTAACTCTCATAGGTTATTGAGCCCTGCGCACCTCTGTGCCACCCTGATCTCATCATGTCCATCCCTGTCACCACCGATACACTCCCCAGCAATGTACCTAAGCTCGATGTCAAGGGTACAAACTGGGCAATCTTTGCTTTTCGTTTCCAGGTCGCTGTTGAGGCCAAGGAACTCTGGGGCCATCTAAGTGGGTCTTCTGCCCGGCCGACCCTTCCCACCACTGGAGTACTGACTGATGAACAAACAGCCGCCGTGGCCAAATGGTTAAAAGACGAGAGGATGGCAAAGCACATCGCTCGCTCTGATATCTGGGCCACTAGGGGTACGTCGTTCGTATTCAGTCGGGATTGACCAAGTGTAACTTATTAGGGTGCTTACGGAAATGACCAGCCCAAGTTCTCCTCCCCGCAGCCCATCGAGAACGATGTCACTCGCACCCTGCAGTTTTTTGGGGTCCCTTGTTTCTCCAAATAAATGGGTCAATTCAATGCCTAGGTAGCGCGGATGCAAACGTGTGAGTGGTCGCACCATCAGAATAGCAGTGAAAACGTGCCTTTCGAAGGACCATGCTGATCTCGACTTTTGAACTCGACAACGATCTGAGAGCCATCTAGAGTTGGGCTCGCGGCGCACAGTGGAACAGATATTGCTGAAAGACCTCGACAAGCAATCCCCTTGTCAATTGCCAAGGATGGAGATGAACTGACGGGCGCGTCGATGTTTGTCGGGCAATCGCCGAGTACCTTCCGATCTTGACTTGACACATCCTCAGTATCTATCTCCTCGTAATCAAGTTGCCCGCTGGCATAGTATCTGTTCAAAAGTTCGCTTGGGCTTTGCTGTGTGAATGCGGAGACGAGGCTGTTGAAAGGGAGTTCTGATGGAAGTGCCCCATGAAGGTCTAACGGCTTGACAGGTGTAGGTACAGACCAGCGACCCAAAGAGTTGAAATGCATGATTAGAATGACGAAGGAGGATACAGCTGGAACATGGCAGCTGAGGGTGTCTGACAGAGCCTTCCAGTGCATGTTGAGGAAGGACTCTTATATACGATGCACATTATTATCCACAACCGAAGTGGTGCAAAGAGCTTGAAAAGGTCCATAGGAATGTCAAAGCAATGGCCTGAGTGTGCAGAAGAGAGGGCTATTGTGTAGTGTGGACCACCTAAAAGAGGGCTTGTGGCGCTTCAGGAAACAGCCACAGCAGTCAAGGCAACAGCACACGCAGCATGTGAAGAGAAAATAGCCAAAGCGCACAAGCTATCAATCCACATCATATTGCTGTTGTCCGTCCAAAGGGGGCAGATGCTAACATGGCTGTATTGTTACAATGAAATCATTATGAAGGGCTTGGAAAATACTTAATCCACGTGTCAATGTCCTCATAATGTATGACGAGAAAGGAATAAGGATGATGGTGAAAGGACACGGTATCAGGACTCAAGACAGCGAGACAGCTCTAATCTCCGCCATCCACTCACCCCGACTCGTGTTCCTGACCGTGATGAGATGTAGCTGTTCATATTTAATTCCAGGGGATAGCGACCCTGCGTGTAATGATGAAATCGTATAGGGCCCGGATTGAGCGGGGGAGGTGCCGTGTGTCATGATCTGCTACATGCATACACGAAGGAAGTAAGACCCAAGTGCTACAAATCCGGAAGTGTAGACCACGTACGTAGAAGAATTCGGCAAAGGCAAGGGAAACCTCGTAGCCCAACCCGGCTCGAGTTATTGGCTCGCCGTCGGTACCCAAAGCAGATATCATCTTTACATATGGATGGTAATGGGGCCACTATAGAGGAAGGCGACTGAATAGTGAACTTTGACAGTGAGCCAGAATACGCACGAGAATATTGAATCGTAAATTGGCGATGCCTAGTCCTTCCAATACACGTTGATAGGGGCTCTCGAGACCAGATGAATTGCCATGCAGAAGGTCCGTCATCGGCATCCCTATGCCATCCCTCAGAAGTATGAACAAATCGATATGCAATGACACACCTTCTACCTCGACCCCAATACCCCAATCCGAACATCGAAAGTCTACGACAAGGCCCGTGCCACTCATCTGGTTGTCCACCGCCAGAAGCGGGATTTGGAGGACGCCATCCAATTGTGGTTTACCCGGTAGAGGATATGTGAGTACTGAAGTGGGTCGAGCCTGTGCTTGTGGTGTTTCAGTCTGGGGGGGAGGCGACATGTCGGACCACGCAGACGGAGTGGGTGGCTCCACGTTTCCAAAGATGTCATCTAGTGGCCGATGGTCCTCACATGTGATCTTGTCGCTGGATGAAGGGATGTATTGATCCGACTGGTTTGCAATCGTGCTTGCGTAACGACCTTTCAGGAGTCGTTCGGGCGCGGAAAGAACAGCACCTTGTGGAATGACGGGGGCGGAAGGTGCAGTGAGGGCATGTGCGATCCTGCTGGAACCTGAATGCGTGTGCTCAATGCCTGGACAGGTTTGATCCATCGATCGAAGGCTGGGTATATGCGAATGATGGGGAGCGTCAGGTAGATGAGGAGACACGTGGAGTCGCGCAGCATTGGGAGTTCCGGGGTATCTATAATTCAGCTGCGAGAAGGTGTCCATGGAGGACTGCAAGAGCCGATACTGATGATGGCAATCAATTCAAAAGACAATAACAGCGAATGTATATATACCTATATGTCAAACAGGTTTTATAACTGTTGCCTGGCGTCAACGGTCAGGTATGTGGGGAATTGTTGAAAGGCAGGTCGTGGCGAGGGGTGGGTCACGTCTGCGGCGTGAATGCCGATAGGAGTACGGAGCACAGCACGGAGAAAACGACGGGAGAAAGACGGTAAGGGTCCTGGATGCTGGGTGGAGCAGGACGGTCCTACTCGAGGCTGCGGTGTGCGTAGTGTAGTAGGTGCTGGTGAGATGGGTGGAATGGCGATAACGCGTGTTGAAACACGCGATGGTTCCGGCTGAAAGTTGGCATGCTGCTGGAATGGGTTCAGAGACTGTAGAGGTAAGCCGGCAGTGAGATCTAGTGAGATACCCTGGCGGATGCAGACACACATGACCAATTCAACGGCACCCACTAAATATGTAGTATATTGGAATGAATGTCAGGGTCACTAGAGCAGAAATTGCGATGTAAACAGCATCAGGGGCGACTCATTTGGTTCATTCACGTAGATACGAAGAGATGAACAAAGGCCATGTGTAATGGCCAGCATGCGCTGGCAGCGGGTTGACGGTACGGAGCTCCAATTTGGTACTTGTCGTCTGAGTCGGAGCTGCAAAGCCCATCTTGTACCAACTCATTCATCCCGACAAGAAAACCCCGTGAGTTACACGTGTAGCAGCTCGGACCTACCCAACTGGATTATCTTCTGATTATGGTCAATGGCTTTCAATGTCGCAGGCTCATATGCCACACTCGTTCAAGTCTTCGTCCGACGGCCGGTAGTTGACACGTAATAGCCATGCGTTATTATCCCCACCAGTATGACCGATACTGTGCTGCTGATCAGTCATGCGCCTGCATATAGACTAGCGGTACGTTCTGAATCTCGGTGTGACACGATTGGTGAGCTCTAAATTCCGATTGGCCCATCTTCACTTCAAGGGTAAGGCGCATTCAGGCCTCGGGCATTTACAGCTGGTTACTATAACCAAAAGAGAAAGCCACTCGAAGTAAATTTTACTTTCTTGGCAAACCAATCATCAAATCAGTGTGCCGACCGCTTGGCCAGGCCCGTCTGTAAAAAGCTGTGTATTCCAATGGGAAGGGATAGGTAAAGGTACCTCTATTAAGGATGACCTCCTGCGCTCGTTTGCACGCGGAATCCTCTGTCACCGACGATGATTGTACTCCCATTTCCACGTGTCGGTAATTCAACCGCATTTCCTGCGCCCACTGGCAGCAGTCGGATATATACTCAGTAGGTATCGACTTCAGGTGGCTCCCGAGATCTCCCGGAGTGCTATTTTGTTGGCTTCCCTACTTATCTGTTTCACTTGTGGGCCACATTCCGAGCCCACATTGCGCAGCAATTCAATCATGCATCATTCCCAAGATCATCCGCAGACCTAAAACCGCTGTATGTACAGTGTATACCACCAACTAAACACCCCAGATCCTTCCTCCTGACCATCGCAAGCAACGCGGTTTGTTGTGCTTCAAGCTTCGAGATCTTCGGCGTGAGCTAGCATTGTTTCCACTGGAATCTCGCTTTACTTTCGTGTTCCAGCGGCCTGTATCACTGCTTTCTACGCACCTGGGGAGTGGTTGAGGTGTTCTAGGCCCTCAACACGTCTCAAGGGATTGGGTCTATGGACTGTACCGAGAGCAGATGGTTGTATTGCCCCGTCTGCGGAGAAAGATTGCACACAGCACATTTCTAGGGGTTCTTTGCAAGGTAAGTTTTCTCTGTCCCTTCGTCTATAGCTGGATCAGCATTTTCTGCATGATCTAGCCGACAGGACGCAAAATAATTACAGACCAACAAGGTCGACTGCAGACGCAGAGAAGGCAACAGGCTAGAGGAATGCATTGGAATCTCAAGAATGGCAATTAGCAATGCCATTAAAATACAGTGCATATGGCAACGTCAGGTTGGTTGTATGATATCTTTGTAGGTTCAACCCACGTTCACTCCGCAGTAAGGTTGCCCCAACACTCACGGCACGCAGGCTCGTACCATAGCACAGCAGCTACAGCTCAAGGCATTGAAGCAAAGACGTCTTAGGCTGCCGTTACGTTGCCCATCAACGCCCTCGAACTGGTGTACCTTTGACGATCTCCAGACGCCGGGCCGGTACTCCCGTTATCTGTTGTGGGGACCAGTAAGTCAAGGCGGCTCAGGCCAGGCTTAGAGGCACCACATTCCAGATAAGCCCCACTATCGAACTACAGATAACCCGAAGATTCGCCCCTGGCCAGGTCCTCCTAGCCCCCTTGCCTATCTTTCCTACCCAAGTAACTGCCCTCTGGCCCCGACATGGGTGGATCGGAAACCATCGATAGCTTGCTATCCCAGAGAATGCGTCTACAATTATTTGCCCCAGCACCCTGTTCGAATGAGCGACACGCGGCTCTATAGCCGAGTGGTACTTTTCACTCTTGGACACTTCCAGCCACCTTGGAGGAAGCAAGACGGGCGATGGCATCGCTCTCGATGAAGTGTGGCTGCAGAAAAACCATAAGGTCAGCCAACTCCATGTGCACCCATGAGGATCCTGATGCAAATACGCTAACACAGAGAGACCTCAAGTATGCTATGCTCTCGCGCCGCTGGGGTGACGATGAACCCCAGTTTCGCGATGGATTACGGGTGCGAGTACATTTGATTGGGTGCGTGCTACACGAACAAGGAGAGCAGCTCCAAACTGGCGATCGGTGTATTGGTGGTATACATCGTGCACCCGGTCCAACCCTCCTCTGTTGGGGTTTTTGCCCAGGAATTTCGGTTCACAAGATGGTGGACGCTGCAGGAGTATATGGCAGGAACTGGCACCCGCTATGTCCTGAAGCAAAGGAGGCGCGGGGAGGAAAATGATACTCGACTACGGGCTCGGTTATCTCGTGCGTCACGCGATCAGTCAACAAAACCCGCGAGGTGGTCGTCGAAACGGAGAACCATTCATATCGAGTACATGGCTTATTTGTTGACAGCATACTTGGCGTCACGATGCCGATCGCATATGGCGAGGAAGACAAGACTTTCCTGAGGCCATCGCGCAACGATCTGGGGACCCAAGCGTCTTTACTTGGGCAGGATCATGCTTCGGACACATCTCCCTTTACCTTCTTGTCAACCTCTCAGCCCCGCACCCTCTTGCGAACACGGTCATACCATGAAAAACGTGGCATCTATCTCAAACTCGTTATTCCCGTATAGGTCGTCCTCTCGCCGATCATTACACACTCCAGCCGCCACAATACAAACAGAATCTCAACATCCCCTGCCTATTCACGTATACATCCCCATGCGAATTCGACCTAGAATTTCTTCGTATAGTCGGCATGGCCGGTTTCCGATTGTTGAGCTTGGAGTACGGGATACGCAAATGGGCCGGTGGAAGCGGAGGGCGCTGAAATGGCGCTGCAGGAGAATCGATACGAAGAGGGTCTTGCCGCTAATAGGGTGCAAGTACATGCACGAGCGCGTGCTTCAGGATGTACTCATCGAACATGGACGTGAGTCGATATCCGTGTGATAGGACATAGGCTGCGCATCCATGAATAGACAGTACTTGAAAGCCTGACGGGTGTCCGGAGGA
>JBBPTY010000778.1:0-13623 GCA_038094335.1 Tylopilus aff. striatulus | reverse complement strand
CGATGGAGGTGCAACTGTGTATTATTATTCTTATATATCTGTAGTATGTGTATGACTACAGTAAATACTACTCGGACACAGTGCAGCAGCATTGGACAGACTGCCCTGAGTTGTGTGAAAAAAAAAATGACATGTCCACAGATGTTTCCAGACAGTGACAGTCTAGCCTGGACTATGACAGACTGTGGACCCTGTCAACATCCGGAGTCTCGGCTAATAGAAAAGGTCAGTTTGCTGATGATCCCCCATGTTTTTTTTTTCATATCAAGTTCATGCCTATACATTGCTATCTACACTTGCTGCCGGTCATGTATATCATCTATCGAGAGCTTGTTATTCAATTCTGGCGACCTACTTACTCTCGACTGTAGTCCTCATCACAGTAGTATGCTCTTCCAATGTGGAGCCATCCTTCTTGCGGTGGATGGGTTTGGTTTACTGGCAGAAGTACATTCACGCCTGGAGAGGCATCAGACTCACTGTCCTTCAAGATATACTTCATACCTCACACCTGTGAAATCGCCTTGATAATAGTATGGCCACAACTTCAACACGAAGCGCGACGACCATGACAGAGCAAGCTCTATCTGCACTGCCAGCATCACAGAAATGAGTACGATCCTGCATAAATGAACACGCGCATAATATATGAACGAGGCAATGGGATTGGCCAAGACTCATCATACTAGTCTTTCTTCGACTGCATGCTCCAAGCGCTTCCAATCTATGCTTGTTGACCAGGCATGGGTATGGTGCACACGCATTTGCCAACAAGGCAAGGGCAGTGGTATCCACAGTTCATCACGGGGTACTGTCCATGGTCCATAGACAAAAGGACAAGCACAATATATATATATTCAGCCTCATAGTCGGTGTAAGTTCTGTATAAGTGAGAAGGAACGCATAACAAAAGGATAATATCTAGGACTACAATGGATGACGAACCATGAGCAGCCCATTGAGGGCGTGAGGAAGCAGAACCTCCTTGCTTCTCATGCAGAGACTAAAGCCTGCAATGTCTTGTGCTTCCGCTGACTCAGGCAACTAACTAGGGGGAGCCCACTATGCCATTAGCGTGACCAACGATGTAATGTATGTTTCGAGGGGTATCCCCATTTGACGGTATGTGAGCTCAACTATGTGTTGGAATGTATGCTCATACTTCGGATCAACTGTTAGGGTTTGCCACAGCATGAGAACCGATATCAACTGAAGACCTGGTTTGCTCACTGGAAATAATCAGGTATAGAATAGACTCGCTAACCAATCGATTAATCGATTCTTGGCATGCTTTCGCGGTGGACAACACTTCTGAAATGGCACGATTCAGGAGGCTTTCCTCTTCGAGATTGGGATTAGACAGTACCAGTTTTTCCATCCAGTCATCTACAGTTCGGTCCTGTTTCGCGTACACTACGATAAGGATTACTACAGTAAAAATGAGCAGAACTGGGAAGCAATGGAATGGGGTACGTACTGAACCCCATAGCATTCTTGCGTTTTAAGGAGTTTTCAGTAGCTACCTCGAGTAGCCATGTACCTGCTCGAGAAGTTGGAACTCAAAACCTTGCGGAACATGGTCAAAGATAGACAATATACGAGGATGATATCTCACCAGACTGCGCGTAGTCGATCCTAGAGATCACCGGTCCGCCTGCTTCTTATGAAATTGTTGACAATATAGTTGTCTTTCTCTCCCGGCTCAAATCCAAGGGATTTATGGAGAACAAGTTGATCATTGACCGGTGACTGTAGCCCCACCTGAATGTCTGCATCTCCTCGAACAAGATCGGAGGCGCTCTAGGGTAATTCATTAGAATAGATGCTGACGGCAAACCGTTCAGCACTTTACCCGCTTCTCGATACCAAAAGCGATATCGATATGACTTGACTTCCCCACTCCACTCTACAAGGAGTTCAGCGCGTGATGGTGAAGCCAGATTGTACCTTGCTTCGCCTATGACCAAGATACGGAACCTCGGGTAGGGGTATTAGTTGAGCTGAAGCGACAGTATTCTGGCGTCGAGCTTACTGTGAGCCATCTTTCAGTATTGACTTGGTCGTGGGGGGTAATGTTCCAGCATCGTAGTTGGGGGTTGGTGAATGAAATTCCAACCAAAAATGTGCCAAGTTCGAGGCAGTAATGATTTGAATGTTGAGGTTCACAATGAGGCAATTGGAAAAGGAAGTATTTGCTTGCGGCTGCCAAATTGAGATCCGCCTACTGGCGCCGGGTGACGTCGGTGTTCTATCATCAAGCAAGCACCAACACGCCTGATAATCTTTAGGTTCAACGCGCTCCAGTTTCTTGATGGTTGGATGAGCTGCCATTGGTGGACGAGATCTCCAAGAGGGGATACCAGAAACAGTAAGATGTGTCGCTCGTCAAATGTCTCTGGTTTGGCGAAGGACGGGGATCTACGCTGGTATCATTGGTATGGGACCAGCATATTAGTACTAGACAACGCGTAGGCCGGTTGTCCGAAAGGACCGGTTTTGCCCGGATGGTCCGTAGGAGCATACCTGGTTTCGGGTCACTGCTGGCTTTTGCTGGGACAGAAGCCTCCTGGTCTCCCCCACCCACCCCGCGCCCAAATAGCAACCAACCCGTTCGGGGTCGCGCAAGCACACTCCTAACGGTCACTCGGGGCACACCCTCCCGCCCGGGATCAGGTCGCTACCCCTGCACACCAGACTGATTCCTTGGCCGAGTCGTTGCCTCTGCCAACTCCCTCAACGTCGCGGCTAGGAACTCCCTAAACAGAAATGGAAGAATGTCTGTCGAGGTAGCAGTAACCCCCTGACGAGAGCTTTCGCAGGCTCGAAACCGCTCCTTATCGACTCTATACCCGCCTCATACAGACCCTTATCTTCGGAGACGGGTGCCTGATGGATGTACCAAGCGGACTCGATGGCTCAGCGCCTTCTCCTTCGCACACTGACCTTGAACCAGGAGCCTTCGGCTACCTGGTTCACCCCGCTAGTTACGTATTCAATCCATCCAAGGTAAAAGCCCTATGTACCCGTGTTTAAACGGCGTTCAGGGAATCGGCTTACTGACGTCATGGCTGGGGCTAGAGTACACCGAACCAATTAACATGCTATTGTTTCCGCGACGCTGCATTCTCTCAGGACAATATGCGGGATATGTTTGTACCGTCTTCGCATCTAGATGCAACGGGCCGTCCATCCTTTCTGACTCATTACACCATGATGTGGAGTTTAATCGGGATTCGATTTGTGTTTGCCGAGTCGAACTTTGCAAGATCTCTCCAATCTGTATTTGATATTACCTGTGTTATTAAGTCGTATGTTAGCCTCATTTCATAGTTCTTGTGATCTATGGACCCATGAAGTATTGGGCGACTTGCACACCTCCACAACAATGTAAATATATCGTGATAAATAAAGACGGGCGTCATGTATAGTATGGAACACTAATGCACCACCAAAGTGACGAGAACTCATACAAATAATCAATCGCAATAGCTTCGCCAGAAACTGTTATGGTAACAAAGGGATCATTATGACGTTCGGGAATCACTGCTGTTTTGCGTTGGCTGTGGATTCCGACGTCACCTCGGAGTCGGCCTTTTCGCAATCGTTTGCGCGGGCGGGAACCTGTCTAGGCAAGGCGATCTTCCCCTGATTCCGCACGTCCCCTTTCCATCCGATCCACTGTTGTCGAGGACAATGTGGACCTCTCAGAAGAAGAATGCAGAGCTGCAAGACAAACCACCCTAAGGACAGAAGCGCATTGGCACGCCACCCGTAATTGAGGAATACTTTTGTCCCAACAGACGTACCCATCACTTGACCGAGGAATATCTATATGGAGTTCAGACACGAGCAACCGACATAGAGTGTCGCAAGAACGGCGCACCGCAAGAACTAGCAGCGAATTCAGTCTGGAACGAGCCGATTCCGAGACGCTGTGAAAGCAACGTCAGATATCTGACGGGGACATGTTCGTGTCGAGGATGCTCACCTAAAGATTAATGTCGACAGTGCGACTTGCTGTGTTTGCCGACCTACGTCGAGACCAAAGCACGCAACGACGACAGCTGCCACTTCGAACCCTCCAGCTGCTGTCTGAACAGCTTGGGAAACGATGAGGAAGAGCGTGGACGCCAAGGCTACATGCCATGGTGCAATCCTGTCGACCACGCGACCCATGAGTGGCACGATCACGATACTCAGCACACCAAGGAAGCCAAAAAGGCCGATCGATACCCTTGGCATATTCGTTAATAACATTCAAATTGTTTATGACAACGCTTACGTGGAGTAATAATAAGGCGGTCCACCGAGCAAGAAGGTCAGCGTGACCCAAAAACTTGTGTAACAAGCGACAGAGGGGATAGTTATGAGCACAATCTGAACGACCAAGGGCTCCTCGATCATGAATTTTGTCATCGAATGGAACATGTCAAAGTACGACAGTTCGCGGTTTTGAGAAGGGTAGTCGGGAAGAAATAGGTAAGATCCAATGACGACTAGGCCTTGGATACCGACCGACATCCAATAGACATAGCGCCAACTGACGAAATTGGCAACCACGCCGGAAAGAACACGAGCGATGAGAACCCCCAGCAGGAATCCCGAAATCACCAAGGATATAGCCGAAGCACGGCGTTCCGGGGGTGCTAGGTCCGCTGCGAGTGGTAAAAACATTTGAGGTGAAATTGAAGTAAACCCGACAAAGAACGACACCACTTCGAAGACATAGAGATTTTTCGTGACCGCAAGTCCGATGGTAAGCAAGGTTGAACATGACACCAGAAAAAGGATTAATCCCCGCCGACGTAAAATATCGCCCATGGGAGATATTGTGAGGAGTCCAACGCCAAATCTGTTATCATGAGCAAGAGTGAATTGAAAAGAAGAACAACTTACCCTGCTTGTACCAAAGTGGGTATTCTAACAAGAATGTTAGCATGGCTCGCGACTATGCATATATTGTAGCTAATCACCTAGATACCTCGTCATAGGTAACAGAAAAGGAGTTTGATAATTGAACTGCAGTTTTTCGCTGAGCACGCGAGCCCGGTGAGAGCGAATAACAATCCTTACGCAGTATAGGTTGGCAATAGTAGAGATTGGCACAGACTGTCGCACTATAAGCACGCGAAGACACGTTTTAGATATTCAGCTCACCTAGCGTAGTGCAGATTCCAAAAAACACATTCAGCAAAATACCGAAGTCGAAGGGTTTGTCAGGATCATAACGGAGTCGCTTCGGAATGGGTAAAAACCCAAAGTCAAATCGGTATGTAGGATGTCGTACGACCACCGTTTCCTCGGTTGATTGAGGTACAATAGTTGCTGATTTCGCTGTAGTTGAGCCCATATGAGGAGTCGACATTGCCTATGAAGAAAAGATTCAGTGCAGCCTCGCATGCAGGGGCCCACAATTTTAAACCTCTCTGGAAGACAGCGCGTCCATAGAAGGGTAACGAACCTGCTTGTAAGTTGATTACCGGATGCCTGCAGGAGGATGAAAGGCATCGAATTATGGTCGTTGTTACATGAATCTGTGAATCCAATGTACTCTTGTGAGTTATAAATAGGCAGATCGAAAAATCTACGTCATGCCGCAGCGTGCACGCAGTGAACGTTTCTCAGAACCGTAAATAGAATATTACCAGGTTCAAGTGGTTTTTCAGATTGTGAGTATTGAGTCTGCCAAGTATAAATAACTCGAATACTGATGGCCAGAATAGCTTCAAGAATGACTGCCAGTGGTATTCGTTGTGACCTGAGAAAAACAGAGTCGGCAGAGACAAGCATTGTTGCGATCAAAGGTCGGCCCGGGCTTGCCGGAGTATGTACAGACGCACTTCGTATTACATAATATGTGGGCACTGCCCGTCACAAAGAAATCCATGATTAAGCAAGACTGTAAACTAGGTGCACAAGGCTTAAGTGAGTGACAAGTCTATAGCGATGGATGATGAGTGTAGCCCTAAGTCCTGCAACAGAAATAACGATATCTAGGGGCTCAAAATATCCACTCAGTGGAGGATGCATAGTACGTTAGTGAAGTGCGAACGAATCACGCTACTGGTTGAGCGTTCTCGCGTTCTATTCGAGTTGATGCGC
The DNA here is from genome assembly GCA_038094335.1 of Tylopilus aff. striatulus. Classification (NCBI taxonomy): domain Eukaryota; kingdom Fungi; phylum Basidiomycota; class Agaricomycetes; order Boletales; family Boletaceae; genus Tylopilus; species Tylopilus aff. striatulus. The sequence continues at coordinate 7,521 of JBBPTY010000778.1, read as the reverse complement.
CGGAGCCTCCCACGTCGAGCATGGAAGAAGTTTGAGTTGGAGGGGTCTCGGTGCCAGCTTGCTTCTGCTCCATTTGATAGGCGAATCCACCTTCATAGCCAAACCACGTTGACCGCCTGCAGTTCGGCCCCCGTAGGAAGAGAACAAATAACTGCCACCCATAAAACGCCATCGAGAGAGCGGAAGCCGCACGCCAACCATATACCAAAAAAACTTGGGATCCCGCAGACGTGCCCATTGCCTGCCCAGCGGATAGCTACGTAGAACAACGAGTAAGTGATGGGCCATTATATACTCGACATGCATACCGAAAGCGTCAGGACAGCATTCAAGCGTGAGCGAGCGGTTTCCGAGATTCTGGTTAAAGATGTTAGATAGGGTAATTCGGTGATCCGGATGTGAAGACTTTCCCAAAGACGATATTTTGCAAAGAAACGGTCTGCGACTTCCGGAAAGCATTGATACCGATGCAAAAGACGACTACAGCAGCAATGTTGATCCCTGCGGCTGCGGTTTCGATGCCTTGTAAGACGAGAAGACAGAATGTTGCTATAAGCAACGCCATCCAAGGGCCAAGTCGATCGATGAACCGCTCGACCAAAGGGCCCGATAGTACACCTACAACCCCGATGAGACCAAATAAACCGATAAACAACCTAGCAATTCGCTTTTAGCGAGCCCGGTGCAATAGTGAAGGAACCTACGTCGAATAGTTGTAGGGCGGACCTCCGAGGAGGAAAGTTAAGGTCACCCAGAAGCTGGACCAGCATGCAATGGATGCAACATTGATAAATACTGCTTGTAGGAGTAGTGGTTCGGTGAAGAGATACTTTGCCATCGTATAGAATATTTCGAGGTAGGTGAGGTCGGGATTTTTGCACGGCTGATCCGGTATAAGCAGGTAGGTCCCAAACAAGATCACAAGCTGGATCCCAACGGAGGCATAATATACCACGCGCCAAGAGAAGAAGTATGCAATGACCCCAGCTATCACTCGGGCTAGCAATATTCCCAGCATAACGCCTGCTTGTAGTACTGACACTGCCGCTCCGCGTTGCGCCGGCGAAGCCAAATCCGCAGCAAATGGTATGAGAATCTGAGGGGTGATGTTGAATACTCCGACGAGGAATGCAAATGCCTGGAATACGAGGAGGTTTTTCGAAAATGCCAAACCAACTGAGAGACATGTGGTGATGAACACGAGCGTCATAATTAACTGACGCCGCCAGACAAGATCTCCCAGAGGTGATATAAAAAATAGTCCAATACAATAGCTGTCGGTCCCCGGACATGCTCAGTTTTGGTCAGCGAGAAGCAAGGAACATACCCAATTTGGTACATCGTAGGGATCCTGAAGGAGATCAGATATCGTCGCACAGTGATATAAAGCAGCTTACTGCGATACTTCCGCGTATGTTGCTTGTAAATCAATCGACATCTGGACTGTGGGTCGAAATAAGATTATGGTAAGAATAGTAAAGAGGTAGGGCGTACTCAGGAGTGGTTGGCAGTAATACAAGTTTGCGACAGCTTCCAAGGATCAGAAAGGTCTCACTATGATAAATGAACACTAACTGAATGCACATCCTGAGCCAAAAACGAGTTTGGCGCACAATCCAAAATGAAACGGTTGGGCGGGAGAGTATTGGAGTCGCTTTGGAACGACAAGAAGCCCGAAGTCCTTGTGTGGCTTAGAAGATTGCTCAGAAGTCGAACGAGCCTGTTCCACATCCATCGGGTAGCCAGCGATGGAGGGGGCAGGATGGGGATGAGAGACACGCGTGCAGTCAGCATGATCAAGTATAAAACCTTGCGACTCCCAGTAAGCGGAGATATGAATCATCGCTTTTGCCTGCAGGTGTAATTACACTAGCGAAGAAGACCTGAACCAGCAGCACGCAGGAACGCGTGTTCATTACCGCAACGTGGGTGACATAACGAGAGTGCAAAGCCCACCTGCTACCTGTTGAAACTGGTACTCTCTTTGCGGAAACTGCCCGATGGCCGGAGTCTCGGAATAGACCAGATTGCTGTACAGGGTGACCTACAGAACGACAGAACGTAGACGGGCCTGTAGTGATCTCGGCGGAGATCATATGAATGTAGACCATGTCATTGTCTTCTAGGCCTTAGCCCGAAATGTGGAAACACAGTACGATCGAGAATGAGGGTATGGCACTTGCCAGGAGCCAGGCACGAGAATGAGCGAATGCTAACCTGGCCGAGGCCAAGTAACCATACACCCCGTCACAATGACAACATTCTCCTCTCGGTCCGTGCCACTCGGAGCCCGAAGTTTGCACCCCGTAGACTTTTCTTTTTTCACTGCCCGGCACGTGTGCCTCTTTGAGGCGAGGATAAATCCCACTGAGCTGTGTCTGGCGATGGGATGTCTGAGTCTCGACGAGCCAGTGATCGCGAAAGTGTAGCCATGATGACGAAATTCACAAGTCGTGAGGTTCAAGCTGAGCGTGATGGTGCCTGGGTGACGACGCTATGTTTCAGAGTTACCACGGCGCGGTGTCTTCAATGGTCTGCCAAAACTTTTACGCAAACGAGACCACGCATCTGCTGCATGCACTCCTCCGCGGTTTCACGCATAGCCCTCCAGGCAGGCTCGGACACGAGCGGTGCTCTACGATCTCGCAATGGAAACAGTGCTGCGCCGACTCATCACCATCAGGCTCCCGCCGAAATGCATTCACTCAAACTTGGCACCGAGATTTTCCGCTTGCTCCAAACCAGCTTGAAACTCGTTGAATTCCTCTGATTTCAAAATGGAGCGCCAGTGCTTGACAACCACTGCAGTGCCGCATTTTAAATTTCAACGGCCCCACCGTCTCGGAGCCCGACGTGGGCTCTTAGCAACCCGTGCAAGTTTTACTGCGGCCTGGCACTTGCTTGACTGGACATGCTCTGTGCTTTATCGCGACATTGATTCACCCACTTCCTCCGCTTGGATCATGCTGCCCGAAAGCCCGCGGTGGGTCAAAGGGTTCGCTCAATCTCTTCCTGGGTCCTAGGCCCTGCGTACAAAGTTGAGCTGGACTGGTTGCCCGTGCGACGTTCCAGGCTTTACTGGACCGACTAGGATGCCCCCAGCAGCTGCCAGTATTCTACACAGGTGGAACCGCCTGCCTGTCGAAGGCTAATAACTCCTGTCTGATCGCCACACCCCCAGGCCACTATGCTGCGCCGCATTGACATCGCCACCCCTGAGAATCGAAGTACACATTGCTTCGCTTCTTCTCTCAGGGATTGTCCCGAGGGCTTGGTTTGTCACACTGCCTTTTATCTTGCTCATTCTCATTAATTGTGACGCTATTTTTCTGCGAATTGAGATTATTACAACGTTTCATCGCGCAGCTGTCGAGCCATGGCAGATATCCAGTATCTAGTCGGTACAAGCATTTCTTCCGATGAAATAAACTTTTTGTTTAACCTAGGCTGATGTATAGTATTACAAAGTGCGCTAGTATTTTTACTCTCTGTATTCCCATGAAACCCGTAGAATAGGATACGTCAATCATGATGGCTTTCCTAGCCAGCACGAACTTCCGTGCACCAACGTCTCGGCACTCGCCTGCGACGGTGTCTGTGCCTCCGTCCAATCACCCACACTCTCCGTGCACAAACCAGATTTATTGCATTTCCGGTCGCGGAGCGAAAACCCACTGTCATAGCCAAACCAAACGTAACGTGCACACCGTGGCCCACGCATGAACAGGACGAGCAGTTGCCACCCGTAAAGAGCGACAGAAAGGCCGGCAGCCGCGCGCCAGCCGTAATGAAGGAAGATGTGTGATCCGACGGATGACCCCATGACTTGTCCTGCGAAAAGCTGTTGATGACGAATGAGTACATGCATAGGTGCGTCAAGAGCGCACTTCGGAAAGGAAACAAAAGGGACTTTATGGGGGGGCGGTGTGGTCAAAAACCGAGAGGGCACGCACCGATACCGTAAGGATTGCATTCAATCGAGAGCGTGCCTCTTCGGATATACTGCGCAATTAGGTTCATATCCGCAACTCGGCACACTATCACAGAAATCCTCACCTCAACACAATCGTCTGTAAGGACACTGTCTGCGTCTGCCGAAACGCATCAATCCCAAAACACACGATGACGACTACGGCAATGTGGATACCACCAGCGGCCATCTCGATGCTTTGCAAGACCAGTAGGCAAAGGGTCGCGACGAGGACTGAAATCCAGGCACCGAATTGATCAATAAAGTGACTTGCGAGTGGGCCGGAGAAGATGCCCAATATGCCGATTAAGCCAAATAAACCGATATACAACCTAAACATGCATCAAATTCGGCGCAGATGCAATTAAAAGGATCATGAGCGGATTTGCAAGCCTCAGCCATAACACAGGGGTACCTACGTTGAGAAGTTATATGGTTGACCTCCTAACAAAAAGGTGAGGGTCACCCAAAAATTAGTCCAGCAGGCCACCGAGGCGAAGTTAATCAACGTCGCTTGCACTAATCTCGGTTCAGTAACGGCGTACGTGACCATAGTACGCAAGGTCTCCGCATACGTAAGGCCTGGATTCTTGGGCGGGTGATCTGGAACCACGAGGTATGCACCGCACAAAACGATAACTTGCACGCCAACGGCGATGTAGTATACTGTGTGCCAGCTAGTAAAGTAACCAATAACGCCCGACAGGACCCGAGCAAGCAGGATGCCGAGCATGAGACTAGACTGGAGAATCGAGACCACGCGCGCACGATGTTCAGGAGCGGCCAGGTCCGCAGCCAAGGGAATGAGGATTTGAGGGGTGACATTGAACATGCCAACAAAAGTAGCCAGCGTGCAGAAGGCAGCGAGGCTCCGTGACAAGGCCAAACCCAGCGAAAGGCAGGTCGTAATAAAGACGAGGGTGATGATTAGTTGACGACGTCGAATCATGTCGCCCAGCGGAGAGATAAAGAACAGTCCAACACAGTATCTGTGATAGGTGAGCCTCGAGAATTCACATCAACGGTAGCTCAAGAACGCACCCCGCCGAGTACATAGTAGGTATCCTGAATCACAGTCAGTACATACTATCACTGAAAACAACGCAAGCCTCAGGAGAACCTACCATGCTACAGTTGAATATGACGCTTGGAATGAATCGGCTATCTCAACTGCAAGAGTATGAGTTCAGTGGCAGGTGGCATCCAAAGAGACAGATCTATCTCACTCAATAGAGGCTGACAGTAATATAGATTGGCCACAGCTTCTACGTGTTAGTAAGGGCGTATCATTCCAATGACAGCACACTTACACAATGTGCAGCAGAAACCCAAGCCTAGCTGAGTCCAGCACCCGAAATCCGCTTGCTGGCCAGCGTCACATCGTAGCCATGCAGGTACAACCAATACTCCAAAATCTTTATGTCGGAAAGCAGGTCGGCGAGTAGAATCCGATCGTGGTGAGATACAGCTCGCTGCTTCTTGCTCTGGAGCGGCAACACTCAGTACTGAGAGTGACCAATAGCGTCGAGAGTCGTCTGAACCATCATGTTTAAGCATAACGGTTCAACTACGTACGACCCCGGCTGCAAGGGCTCCTTCGGGTAAAAAAGTGAAGGACTGCAGTCGGAAGCCACACAGTAACTGGGGCGAGGAAAAGAACCAGCAGAATGCGCCATTAAGGGCTGATCTATATGAGACCTTTCCTCAGGGTCGTTCAACAGGGACCATGACAAACTTCATGGCGAGTGACATACTCCAAGTTGCCAAGTCAAGTCATGCGTTTCGAAATATCAATCCATTTCATTGTATTGTCAAACTCCGGATCAAGCACCGGACCTGGGATGGTTGAGCGGTGACAAGGAAGGCAGCGTGTGAGGGACTTTGGCAAATTTGCCAATCTCTTTGAGGATCCCGTGTGCCCAAAATAAAACCCAATTACCCACTCAGTCGGCAAGGCGTGCCACCCGTCACTGTGTCCCACGCTTTCGCCGCGAGCTGTGCCTCACGACGATGTCCCCGGAACAAATAAGTACCTCATATCTCAGTGGAAACAGGCTCAACTTCACGAGATACTTACATTTCTATCAGTAAAGATAAAATATGACATGACTCGGGCTGGGGTATATTTCCCTTGCAAAGCACTCCGACGGTATCATGATAATCTTTTGGGATCACTTTGAGAACGACGATGATGGTCCAAGTAGCGTCCGATGTACATAGTCAGGACTGTGGACCGAACTTCTGGCGTGGCGCGGGGCTAGACTGGCCCGCAGCACGAGTGCATAAGGAGGTACTGATGTATCGGTGCCGATCACCGTGGAAATCAGTGATCATAATTATAGAATGTAGTTGTCAGTGGCGTGACTTTATTGATATGCACACCCCATACTTTACTCCGGGCAAGGGTCGAAGTGACTGTGGAACTCACCAAGCTGACCTGGCACGGAACCTTCAGAATTCTAGAACTCGATGTTCGGGCCTGAGGTCATTCGGATGCGGGAATTGGAGAGATAGGCAAGAGTTTTGCCCCTTACTGTAACATTTACAAAGTGCAGCCTATATTTTGAGGTTAGGTGAGCCGGACTCGACCAGGTATTACATGCTAATTCGTTCATTGTACCATATGACAACAGAAAATTCATTGGCAACGGTACACCAGGGAATAACTGTTAACATCAAATAATTCGGAGACCCATATGTATGAACAACAGCCACTTGACAAACGGGGCCCCACGTTCTCTAAGACGTTCCATGGCATTCTGCAGCGCTCGTGTGGCCGCCTGATGGTCTGGTGTTGCGCTCGTGTGGAAAAGTTGCTCATATGCGGGTGCCACATGGTTGCTTGTCGTCCACATGGTCGCTATAACACCGCCATAGCTTGCAAGCAATATTCCCGTGGTGATATGGACTGCCTCATCTGATAAATTCGCGTTACCCATTGCCGTCTGACATGCAGAAGGGAATGCAAGCCTGCCACAGGAACACGACAATGCGATAATCTTTGACAGATTCAACACAAATAGGCAAAATAAATTGTCCCCGTTTCGTATGTAACGTACGAAAAAGCCCAGGATATCAAGGACTGGCCTGACGACCCCCTTCCACAGGGTCGATAAAAGACAGACTTTCTGCTGTGATGCACGCCACCCGATCTCGTCATCACAGGGTAAGAATAGCCAAGCAAATTGTCCATGATGTTCTAGAGAGCCGTAAGTCATTTGAGAGTGAGATCATGAAGGGGGCAGTGGACGGTTTGTCACGATTCCAACCGGCCCTAGCATATTCCAATGCAATTGTCAATGACAATTGCTGAGGTTGACGGGCATGAACAGGACAAATAGAATACAAATCGTCACAAGAGTTGCGTAGCAAAAAAAATTACCTCCATACGACTGGGTGCCTCTGCTCAAGTCACTCTACTGCAAGCGCAGGGTGTCCCAAGTTGAGGTCGGCGGCTTCCCGCACGAGACTGGTATTGCACAGGTTCATGATAACAGAATGCAAGGGAAAACACATCCATGCTAGTCGAGGAACAAGATAGAGGACCGTCG